>AUXN01000542.1:0-10306 GCA_000482125.1 Strigomonas galati
CGAAAAGGGACAACTTTGGAATTTATCGCACCTTCTCCGAGAGACGTCTGTCACCGCCAATGCACAAGACGTCGTTGCCATTCCCATTCCGGATCGTCTTAGACTCCACCACAATGCCTCCGTTACCGCGGCTGTTCCCGCCATGGTACCGGCCGCCAAACGTGGTGACAACCGCATCGCCGCTAGAGGCGGTCAACGCCTGCTGCTGTTGTTGTTGGTGCTGGTGTTGGATGTTGGAGAGGCGGCGGTAGCCCTGCGCATTCGTGCGCGGCTCCGAGTCGGGCGAGTTGTGCAGCGAGAAGTCCGTCATGGTCGTCGTCCTCGTGCTGCTGCTGTTCGGGTTACTGCTGTGGTGCTGCTTCGCCTGCTGGATGTTGCGCAGCAGACTCTGCGCGTCAAGCGTGGCCTTCTGAGAGTAGAAGGGGTTCTGGCCGGCGGCTGTCCCGTCCTTGTTCGAGCGCACGGACAGTCCATCCACGTCGAAGTTGGCCATCATGCGCACCTCCTCCTCGGCGACGTTTGACGTGGCTGTGGTGCTGCCAGTGGTGCTTGGCTGCCGCAGGCTGGTCTGCCGCTGCTGTTGTTGGGGTTGTTGGGATTCGTATAATGCCATAGAGGTGGTGGCGGCCCCAGGCGGCGCGGTGCCGTTGCGCTGCACCTTAAAGGTCTTGGTGTTCGCTGCGTCCTCGTCCTCGGCGGCCTGCTGGCGCGCCCGCGCGAGCGAGCGGGGCTCCAGCATGCTGTACTTGTTCTTGTTCAGGTGGTGACTGCCTTGCGCGTGGGTATTGCTGTTCAACGTCGTCACCGCCAGGCTCGTCCAGTAGTCCTGCCGCAGGCACGCGCTCTGCAGCAGCGAAACCTTGCGAGGCAGGTGGCTGGACTTGCCATCTGAGCCACCGCCACCGGTGCTGCCAGTGCCGTCATCGTCAATGTCGTAGTAGTCGCTGTTGCTCTGGTCGAGCTCTCGGGCCGCAGGGGCGACCTTGGAGGTCTGCGTCTTGTTCGTGGCAGCGGCCATGTCGATGGGGCGCAGGAAAACGGAGGGCATGCCGCGCGTCAGGTCCTCGTCCTCGGACGCCTTGGAGAGCCGTGCGCCCGAGCGGGGCCGAGCACTGCCGCGGCGGGCCTTGAGTCCTTCGCCACCACCACCGCCGTCCTCCCCCGTAGGCACGATCTTCTCCGCGGCCGGCGACGCCTTCTGGCTGCGCACCGCCCCCGCCACCTCGTAGTCGTTGAAGTACGTGAGCGAGTTGTTGAAGTTCTTGCTGCTGTTGTAGCTGTTCAGGAAGTTGCGGCCGCTGGCGTCGCGGCTGTCAGGGTCGGCGTGGCCGTCTTTGGAGCGGCCAAGGACGCCGCCGCTCGTGTCCTGGTCGCGCCAGCCGAAGAGCACGTCCTCGTCGATCAGCACGGCAGAGCTGCGCGTGCCGCTCGTCGAGGTGGTGGCTGGCGGCTTGCCGCCGCCAGAAGCCAGCTGCGCGTTGTTGTTGTTGCTAGCGTTGCTGCCGCGGCGGGAACGGCCGGTGCCACCACCGCCACTGCTGCCAGTGCGGTCGTACCAGTCATTGAAGAAGGGGTCAAGGCCGCTCTGTTTGCGGGCGACATGGCCGCTTTTCCTACTCGTCTCGCTACTATTATTATTGTTATTGGGAATACTTATACTATTATTGCTCTGGTTGCTCGTGGCCGTGTAGTGCTTGCGCGTCATGGCGGTCTGCAGCAGCTTCTTGGAGAGGCCGCTACCGAAGAGGGAGTACAAGCACGCACGCGACTGGAGCATGTTGCCCATGAGCGTCTCGCTCGCGGAGGAGGTCCGAGACGAGGCGAGGAGGTCATTGTTGGTGTTGATGTTGTTGGGATCCTTGGTCTCACCACTAGTATTATTGTTTCCTGCTGTGGCGGCGATGGCAGCAGGGCTGCTGCTGCCGCCTCCGTTTATAGGTGATGATGCGACGAACGGTGCTGCCGTTGCTGACTTGTCACCGTTGCTCTTGATACCCCCGCTGCCGTCATTGGCGCCGCGGCGGTTCAGCGTATGCGTGAGCAGAGAGGACCGGCGCACTGTGCCTCCGCCATTCGCATGCTCCTCTGGCCGCGTGATCGCCGCCGCCTGAATCTCAGCCTCCACTGGAGACCCTTTCGTCGGCGATATAATACTCACGCGCGTGGGCGAGCTGTAGCGGCGGCTGTTCGTGAGCGCGGGTGGCGCGATGACGGTCTGCTGTTGACCGGTGCCTCTCACAGGAGTGTGGCTGCGACTCGGCTGCCGCTCCTGCGCCGGCGTCTCTATGGCGCCCCCGCGGCAATTAGGCGTCCGGCGCCCCTCACCACCTCCACCTCCACCGCCGCTGTTGTTGCTGCCAGCGCTGCCGCTCGGGCGGCGATGGTGCGGTGTGCTAAGTTTGCTGGGCACCCGCCGCGGCTCCTCCTCGACGACCCAGTTCTCACTCTCCATGATGTAGTCCATCATGTAGGCATCATAGGGTGCAGCGCCATTGTCTGTTGAAGGGTTCGCTCCCGGCTTCTCGACGAGGGCATTCGTCGGTGCTATCGTGTCACTCACGTTGCTATTATTTTGGTTGATGGCGGTTGGCAAGGAAGTGGCGCGGCCACGGGCATCGTTGACGCTATTCGGGCTAACCACTGTAGCGGTGGCACCAGCCGTAGCCACATCCGTGGTCTTGGTGGAAGGCAGGCTACGTCGCTGGGTAGGCGCAGGCTTTGCGCCTTCGGGTCGGGTGGGGGCTCTCACAGCTGTGTTGGCAGGCCTAGTCGCGGCCATAGCTTTTTGCGGCGGTTGCTGTGGTGCCGCCCGCTGCGGCTTGGGTGGCGCCTCAGGCGGTGCGACGGCGACGGCTGCCAGAGGATGCCGCTGTTCGCGTGGTGCTTGCGTCGGCGGTGGCGCCGGCGCTGGAGCTGGCGCTGCTGCCTCTTGCGCGGGCGGCTGCTGCTCCTCCGGCTTCGTCTTGCGTCGCATCTGTTGCTGGCGGAGCTGCTGATCCCGCTTGAGGTCCTGTCGGATGCGCTCGTTCGCCTCGCGGCGGAACTTGCGGTTGAACTCGGCGTTGTCCATCTCGTCGTCGCTAGACCACGCCGGCGAGTCTAGCAGCGGCACGTCATGCAGCGTCACGGGGCTGCTCGGCGCGGAGGCGGCCGCTGGTGGGCTCCTTTCCTCTTCCTGCGGCTTTTCTATTGCGCGCGGGCGGCCCGCCGGCGTCTTCACCGTCGGACGGCCGCGTTGCTGGTGACGAGGGGATCGGGTTCGTTTGGCTGTCCCCGACATGCGTCACAGGCACGGATTTTGCTAGGGTGTTCTTGTTGGTGTTGCTGTTTTTTTTTTGGTGTTTTGATATATGAGCGTATTTACAGCTTCTCTTTACGACTACTGTAATTTGTCCTTTTTTTTTTTTTTGAAGGGGAAAATCAATTATTTAGAAAAAAAAGTATTCAAAATACAGAAGAAATGAAAAACGATGAAAGAAATATATATATATATGGATCAAAAAAAAATTGAAAAGAAAAAAATTAATTAGTAAAATAAGAAAGAAAAGCCTACGATTGTTCTGTCGCCTAGATAAAGAAAATAAAAAGAAAGGAAAAGTGGAAAGAATAAGAAATGCACGTGTGAATGAGCGTAGAGTAGCATACAGATAAACAGTTTATGGATATGAACAAAAGCGGTATCTTTTTTATATTCTTTGTTTGCTTTCTTAGTTTGTTTACAACTTGATCGACACAAATGTGGCCGTCGTCATGTACTGTACATAATCTGTGGCAGCCGTTGCCGCTGTGTTAGGCACCACCTTCGCCAGCTCCTTCGGTCGCACCGTCAATGTGCCCTCACCCCAACCATTTCCACCATGAGTGCCACTTGTACTCTTCGTTGTGTTATTGCCTCCCTCTTGACTGTCCGTCTTTTCATACGAGATGGTAAAGTGGAGCTCCTCTGCGGCGGCGGGGCTTACCACTGCTACCTCTGCAGTCGCCCGCAGCTCTGTGACATACAAGGATGCGGTGGGTAACGGGAAGACACGCCACTGAAGTTGGGGCGGGCTTATCTTCGTGTTGGTTTGTTCGTCCGCATAGGTGCAGGTCAGGAAGAAGGACGTTCTTGTGTTCAATGTCTCTGACTTCTCTGTAGTGATCACGCTGATCACGAAAAGAGTAGTGACCCATGGCGTTTGCGATGGAAGCGTATACACCTGTTCCATGTAGGAAAGGTAGCCCGACACGCTCTTCTCCGGTCCACCGGCGCTCAACAGGCGAGCGAGGGAGAGCACCTCCTTTGGCGGAGATGCAACTGTGCCTGTGGCAAAAGAGAGGTACTCAATTTGCTCCGAGAAAGGCAACCCGTTTGTGTTACTGTTGCCCTGCAAGGATGCCCGCGCAGCTGCGCATATACACTCCACGCGGTCCATCGAGACTCGCAAGAAGGAGAAGCAAGAAGATCCACCGCTACTGTTACTGTGGCCGAGTTGGAACCAGAACGGTCGAACGCGAAAGCAATCCACGAACGTCTTGTCACTCACCGGTCGAAAGATGACCGATGTGACATCATGTACACACAAGCACACAAACGGGGGCGGAATCTCCTCTGGCGCCGGCACGTAGAGCGCTGACGGTGCTGCTAGCTTTTTGAAGTGGATCATCGGTACGTGAAAGAGAACATACACCGCCGCCACATCGCACGCTCGCTCTTCCATCAAGGACACAGCAGTAGTAGTGGCATCAGCGCCACCACCGCTCTTTCGTCGCTGAAACTGGACTCCACTTAGAAGAAAGAGTGAGAAGGGCGAAGCGGCTGCCGTGTCGTTTTGCTTGACGGGGGCAAGACGGAAAGGGACAAATCCATCGTAGTGCTGTTCACCACTACTCATAGTGTTCGCATGCGGGCTCGTGACTCTCGCCATGTGCACCACCTCTGCTTGCATCACGTCGAAGAGTACCAGATACTGCTGGACACAACAGCAGGCAAGCCAACGTATGTCCGGCGTCTCCTTCACCTCCTCTCCGTTGTTGTTTGGCGCAGGAAAGGGTAGAACAACCGCCTGCACATCTTCTGGTTCCGACAGCAGCAACAAGAGCATCGCCTCCCGCATCCACTCCGGCAGCGCGCCGCCAAGGGTCGCACTCAGCTTCGCGAGGACCTTCTCGAGTGGTGGTAGCTGCGACACGAAGGTGAGGGTGACATCTTGTCCACCGACACCGCCACGCGGGTCCTTCACGCGCGCACAGAACCATCCGTTCCGCAGCAGCAAAATTGTAGTGACCGTCGTCGCGGTTAGGGTAGTGTGGGTGTAGGGAGCGGCCGACCACACGACCTGTAGCGCACCCACATGGACCGAAGGAGAGGCAGACAAGGTCGTCCATAAGTTGTGGTGCTGTTGCTGCCGCCGTGCCGCCCTTTGCAAGATGGCGCGCGAGAGCGCCGTGTGGCGAAGGTCAGGTAGCGCGGTCCATGGTGTCTGCACCCCATGGTAGAGAGTGGGAGAGCTGTTGGCTGTCTTGTTATTGGTGGTGGTGGTGGTGGTGGTCAAGGCTGTGATGTACCAAAGATCATGAAATAGACCACCGCTTGGCTGTCTCGCTTCCACTGACATCATGTGCGACAACCAACAGAGCGACTTTTGCTCACTCTCGCTGTCATCGCGATAGATGCCGCTGGTGTACGTGCAGACAGCGGAAAGTGAAGGCGTGGCCTCCTTCTTTTCCACGTCGAGCTGCAGTGTCGTAGAGCGGATGGCCACCGTGTAGCCCTTCTTCTTCTGTTCCTTCTCCATCGCTGCTACCACTTGAAAGCCACCACCAGAGGGTGCAGTCGCGCCACCGCTGTTCGCCGTTCGCGTTAGAAGTACCTCTAACAGCACACAATGTGTTTTGGCAGCGTCGTTGTTGTCGTTCGTCATCCCTACCGTAGGTGTGTCATACACTTCCACCAGCACTGCGCCCAGAAGCGTGGTGTCACTCTTCGTACTGTTCGGGCTGTGGTTGAGCGTGATGGCGTCCACGATGGGGCCGCCCAGCACCGCCTTCGCCACCTCGCCCTCTCCGTTATACAAGACAAAGCTGTACGCATCTCGTCGACTGCTGCGTGGAGCAGCACTGCCAGCCCACGCGAGAGCGCCGCCGGCTGTCTCCGCCTCTGCACCACCATCATTGCTCGCCGTGGTAGAGGATGTGGACGTATGACCTACACAGAGTGGAGAGGAAGGAAAGCACTCGAAAGGGTCGCGGGTAAAAATACCAATCAGGTCTTCTCCTTCAGACGCAAAGCGGTATGAAGAACCACCAGCACCATTATTACTCATATGAGCAGTCTCGGCGGTGAAAAGAAAAGATGCATGGGAAAGCGCCAGCTCGCGGAGAGAAAAGGGGCCCTCGCTGAGTGTACCGGTAATCACCTCACACGTACTGTCCACACTCTCTTTTCCTTGCGTAGGTGCGGTGGCTGTCTTGGCGCGGCGCTGCTCCTCCAGCATGCACACGTTCACGACGTCGCGTGGAGGTATATAACTATTGTTATTGTTGTTGCTGGCACCTGTCGTAGCTCCTGCACGCTGTGCTTGACCTACCATTTGGTACTGATGAAGAAGGACCAAGAGCGGGTGCTTTTCATAAAAGTCAAAATGGTGAGGCAAGAAGAAGAGCTTCTTGGTGTAGTAGTTCGCTCCGTAGGAGGTGTAGTCGCTGTCCTGGTTCACCAAGAAGGGGAAGCAGCCCACCGCTGTGGTGCGGTAGATGGGGTGAGCGCTGATATCCACATTGTTCAAGTCTACCTGCAGCTCTAGCTCCGTGTAGAGGATAGCTTCTACAAAGAAGGGAATGGCGATGCGAACTTTTATTTTGGGTACATGCGCCTCTGCGGTGGTATGTTGCTGCACAGGTAAAAGCTTCTTTTCGGCAGACGTCCAAGGGTGAAGTACAATGGCCACATTCTGAATCGTTTCTTGTCGATGGTAGGAGCAGGTCAAAGCACCATCACCACCAGGAGGAGTAGACAACAGGTCCAACAACGGGAGTCGAAAGAGGGAGTGAAACTGGGCCGTTTTGCCGGTACTCATCGTAGTAGAGGTGCTGTTCAGGCTCACACTATTTGGATGGTTCGTATTTGCATTAACGTTGGAGTTGTGGAGGAGCGTGAAACGGGCAATATAGCAGTTCCCGTCGCTCACGCAGCAGAGAAGGTCAAACACAACCGTGCGCTTCAGTTCGATATAAAAACTCTGCACAATCTCTACCGCCAACAAGGAGGATGAGACTCTTTCATTATTAAGGCTACTGCGTTTACTTGCCGGGATACTGTTGGTGCTATCCTGCGAGCGTCGTGCATGTTGCGCGTTAAAAAAGGACACTAACGAAGGTGACGAAGCCGGTGGAGGCTGAAACACGGCGCAAAAAAAAGGAGCAGGAGTAGCTGGGGTTTTGTCTTCAAACGTGAAGAGTAGACACTCTCTTGTGCTTTCGTCCGCCGCCGTCAGGATCGCGGACACGAGGGTCAGAGGGGACGCGCCGTACAGAGGCGAAAGGGCATCGCCTTGATGGCGGTAACTGTTCGCTAAAGAGGAGCTAATGGTCGATGTCATGACGACAAGCTCTCTCTCTCTCTCTCTCTCTCTATACAAGCATAAAAGAAAAGGGGAGATAATGAGAGAAATGTAATGGGGAAGTAAAAGAAATTGCACGAAAACAAAAATAGAAAATGTGAAAACGCGAGGATCTCTGTTGATGCAAATAATAAAAAAAAATTGGTATTTTCTTTTTTTTTTTAGTTTTTAAAACCAGATTAATGTGACACAGAATTACATTGAACAAAGAAAACAACAAAAAAAAATCTGAAAGAATCAAGTACAAATAGAGAAGAAACTGTTAAAGAATTGCTTAAAGAACACGAAAACGATTCTTTTTCTTTCGCTTTCTTTTAACAACAACAAGAGGGACGGCAAAATTAATTTTAAAAAAGAATATAACAGCGTGTGTATATATAAGAAAGTAGGGATCGCATTACTGTATCGGAGTGCATCCGTACGCCTCAACAAACGTTCCGTTGAGGGCGTCTCTAAAACGCTCCGCAATGCCTAACACCTCCATCCCCAAACTACGAATGTCAATCATCTGGCTCCCGCCGTAGTTGCCGCCGGCCGTGTTTTGCAGCTCGACGCGGAAAGTGTACTCGATACGAGGGTCCTCCTCGTGATCGTAGAGGACGATGAGAGGTTGCCGCCGCGTCTCGGTCACACGCAGCACATACGGGCTGGGGCTGTTGCTACTAGTGGTATTGAGGCCATGCTGTTGGAAGGCCAAGGGCTTCTCAAAGGTGCGGGTCGTGTTCTCGCTGAGATAAATCACCTGTCCTTTTTCTGGTGGCAGCACGTCCGACACATCCTCCTCTACAAGCTCGATAATGCGGTTGCCCTCCGCGGTGGGGGTGTACGTCTCCACCTCCGCCCGTGACAGCGCCGGCCGCGAGCGCAGCGTCACACAGAGGTCGAGGCCGCCATTCTCCTCCTGCATGAAGGAGGTCTGTAGCGGGATCCACTTCTTGTGGAGGGAAAGCAAGGACGTGCCGTCCTCATTCAGCTCAAACGCGAGCTCGTCCGCAGCGCGCTTGATCTTGCCCTCGAAGGTGAGCCGCGCGCCGCTTGTCGTGCCGCCAACCGCTGGCAGCAGCGTGAAGCCCTCCTGCTGCTGCAGGAACCCCTCCGCGACAGGGACGGCGGCCTCCGGCAGCGTCTCCACGAAGAGGTAGGGCTGATGCAGCTGCAGGCGCTGCTGAGCCGTGTAGCTCGAGAGCACCTCGCCCTTCACAAAGGCGGTCGACGTGGCCGCGCCGGCACCGCCGCCGCTGCGGTTCGTGACAAGGAACTTGCCAAAAGAGAAGCGCAGCTCTCCGTCCAGCTGCAAGTTGTGCATGTTCACGTAGCACCACTGCAGCACCTTGCTGAAGCGGGCGTGCACGGCGACGGCGTTGTCGGCGCTCGTGAGGGTGTAGCACTCCGTGTTGGCGGGAAAGCCAGGGAAGGCAGACGTGTTCACGCGCGACACGATCGCATCCGCCGCGTGCTCGCGCAGCAGCAGCTGGAAGGCCTTGGGCGCGAGCTGCTCCGCCCCGCCGGCGGCTCCACCCGCCATACTGTAGAAGGAGGACTGCGAGAGGTCCAACAGGGCCTCCGCAGGAGGTGCAGCGGCCGTCGCCGCCCACGCATCGCGCCCGCTACCGGCACCGCCGCCTTGCTGCATACCAGCGTTGCTGCCGGCGCCGGAGCCGCCGGCAGCACTGGCGTCCTTCGCCTGCAGGTACTCCTCCAGCTGGCGCACCAGTGCCGCCTTGCGCACGCGCCCCGCGTCGCGACCACCGCCGGCCCCGGAGGCTGGTGCCGCTGTCTGCACAGGGCAGCGCTGCGCAACGAGGAAGTTAGTCAGCTCCACGACAGAGAGCGAGAAGAGGTTGCCTTCGTTCCACAAGTTCCACACGTGCTGTTCGCTCGGTGTGGCGGAGAGGTCCGCCGTGCGCAGATCGAGCGCGGCAGCGTCGGTGCTGTTGCCAGCAGCGCTCTGGCGGCAGAGAGGACTAGAGGTAAAGAGAGAAAGGCCACGGCGTGCAGTTGTATTAGTAGCGGTGGTGGTGGCACTAAGGAAAGAAGCAGCACTGCGCCGCGGGCACGCGCGCAGGACGCGAAGCATGACGTGCGAGTGTGTAAGTGTGTGTATGTATATACGTGTGTTTATAAGTGTAGAGCAAAGAGAAGTATATTGCTTTGTACCTTTCTGCACTCTATCTCTTAAACAGTGTATTATTATTAGTTCTATTTCAAAAAGAAAAAAATGCTTTTGAGGAGAATATAAGGAAGAAACGGAAAGATGAACGATATGTTTTTATACAGATAGAGAATAGATGTTACATACAGGTAAGATGCACAAACAATACATGTCTTTTCATTTATATGCGGTGCAAAAGAAGCTAATTATATAGAGTGATAAAGGGGAAAACAATATATATATCCGCATACAAAGAAAAAAAAAGGAAGAAAAAATACATATATTTATAAACTCGCCGTGATGAACTAAAGGTATAATATTTTTGTTTGTTTCATTGATAAACTGTTTGCGTATTAAAAGAAAAAAAAAGAAGGCACCGACTGATACATATATATCAGATAAAAACAAATTTACTTTTGTTTACTTATTTGTGGGTACGTATTATTATTATTTTTTCGTGCGCAGCTTCACATGTAGGTATATATATATATATATATATATTTGTTTCGTAACTATAATTAGAAAAAAGGGGAAAAAATCATCTTTATCTAAA
>AUXN01000543.1:0-10290 GCA_000482125.1 Strigomonas galati
GTGGGAAAGAAAAAAAGTGTAGCAAGTATAGTGTGTCAGTGTGTCACAGTCAAATTTATGCACAGGTTTAGTAAGTATTCATTTTTTCTCCGCAAATTCACATGTGGTGTGGGTGCGAGTGTGTACGCTTGGCAGAAGTAAAATAAAGTAGCATGGGCTTTTTTTTTTTTTTTCTCTTTCAACAATCTGCCTACTTCTTTTTCTTCTCTGTTTTGGTATCTGGCGCATCTACTGGAGCAGAGGCAGGCTTCTTTTGGGCCTCAAGCTCCTGATAGTACATAAATACAGCTGTATCGTCCGCCCATTTGATCTCCTCATCCTTGCGCTGGCGCCAGTTGGGAAGAAAGAGAACAAGAGAGATGCCGGTCGCAAAGCAAACGCTCATCACTGTAATAAAGATGTTCTCTGCCAAGTACGCCATTGGGAAGGAGATGGCCAGCGCCATAAAGATGATCCGGTTCGTCGTCGCGTAGGCATGCTTTTGGTCGATTAGTGACATGGGTGACAAAAGGTCCGCCACTTTCTGGGCCAACGGGTGGAGTGGCGCCTTCTTCTGCACCTTCACCTCTTCCATTGAGTTAAGTGCAACCTAGTTTTCTATACTGTTCTTTTTTTTTTTTTCTTTCAAAGACAAAGGTAAAGTGAAAAAAAAAAAAGAATAAAAGAGGTAAAGAAGATTATTGAGAGAAGAAGTATTTTTGTGATACAACGGCGAAATACAGACAGAATAATAGTGCTAGCTCTTTCTGACGATGTTCTTGTTCGCACAAATGCATGTGGTAAAGCAAGCTTTGCTCGTTCATTAGTTCTTTTCTTTTTTTTTTTAAGATTACCTTCATTTCAAAATGAAAGGCACAACACGAAAGGTACACAAGAGAGAGAAAAACGCCATAGAAGACAACACAATCTCAAACTAACACCAAGATCAGAAGTGGCAAACAAAAAAAAATGAAATGAGCAATTTTTATTCGATAATCAAAATACACACGCAGGATTTAATTGAGGAGGCAGAAGAAGAAAACAAGAACATCCGCATATATATATTCCGCCTCGCTGATTAATTTCGTTCATCCTCGATGAGTAGCAAGCTTTTTTTTTTTTTTTCAAGCGTTTTTGGTGTACTTGTCCTGATAGATGGTCAGCCAGACAAGAAGCGCTGTCACTATGTTCTGCCGGTGTGCCACTTCCATTGGGAAGCTAATGAGCTCGGCGGCAGCCTTCCGAGGAGTGGACGTGGTCGCAGCAGCAGCGAATGCCTCGGTGGACGTGGACGCATCGTCGTCCTCGGCCGCCGCCTTACGCGGCGCGTTCAGGGGCCGCGCGAGCACCGAAGCAAAGGTGAGCGCGAGGCTGCGTGCGCTGCAGCCGTTGACAGCACTGTTGAAGAGCAGTGCGCAGCACAGGTCGAGGACCCACATGATCACGCCCTTGTAGTGAGGCGTCATGGACTCAAAGTAGCTGATGGGGTCGCAGTTGAGGAAGGAGGCGTCGAAGATGTCCATCTCCATCTCAGAGAGCACGAGCAAGATGACGCCAGCCGTCACCGCTGGTGGCGCCCTCGACAGCACGTCGGGTACCCGTGTCGCAAAGTTGGGGAAGAGCGAGACCATGCCAGACGTGCTGCCCATCGTCGGGAGGTCCACGCCGGGCAAGAAGCCCGCGGGCTGCGCGGACGAGCCGGGCGGCTGGTACCGCCGCGCGAGGGGCGCCTTCTTCGCGTCCGGCTGCGAGTTCCAGAAGGAGTCCAGAATGTCGAGCAGGTTCATCTGCTCCTCCAGTATCTCCTTCACGCGGATGACCTCCCGCATCGTCTCCTGGTTGTGCGGCCGGAAGTTCACGGAGCGGTCGGTGAAGAGGTGCACCACGGCCGGGCTGGAGAGGCCCTGCTGGCGCAGGAGCTGGTGCTTGAGCAGCTGCAGCATCATGGGCGCCGAGTACGCGCCCAGCGGCGAGTTCTCCACCCGCAGCGGCAGGCAGCTGGGGAAGCGCTGTCCGAATATCTTCTGCCGCGGCGAAACGACACACAGTGTGATGAAGTAGCGGAGCACACCGTCCACGCTGAGGACGATGAGCTGCTGAAAGTCCGAGAAGCCGCGGCGCGGCGCCTCGCGGATGCTAAAGTTCACGTCAATGGACTCCCCACGCTTGAGCTCCTGTTTTTTAAGGGTCGACTCCACGTAGCGGTTGTCGACGGAGATGCCGTCAATGACGGTCTGCGTTTGAGTGACCTCTAGGAGAATCGTGTGGCTCCCGTTGTTCGTGAGCTTCACGCGCGCCGTGTAGATCTTGGCGTTTGCCTCCGGGTCGGTGGAGAAGTTGCCCACGAATTTAAAGTGCATGTTCTGCAGCGACACCTTCGGCACGTGCTTGACGCACGGCAGACTGCGGCGCAGCTGCGCGAGCGCGATGGGGTCGTCGAAGTTCGCGCGCGGGATGATGTTGGCGGCCCGCGTATGCAGCTCCCGCACCAGCACGCCGGCGGCCACATTCTGGCACTTGGACACCCACTCGGTGTCGACGTTGACGCAGAAGGTGCGGATCTCGTTGAGCACATAGTCCGGAATTGTCTCGTTGGCGTACATGTAGCCATAAAGGAAGCGGTTCAGCTGTGATGAATGAAAGGAATCCAAGCGCTCCGTCGCCTTCTTGATTTCCTTAGGATTCGAAATGAGGGGTTGTGTGTGCACGTTACTGCGGCGGGCGTTCTGGAAGCACTCTGCTAACTCGGCAGTCGTGATGTCCGTCACCGTCGGCTTCAGCGGCACCACATTGGTGCACACGTTTACGGGAATAGGGAGGGAGCTAAAATCACTCATTTGAAAAAAGAGAAAGGCGATAGAGATGTGTGTTATACAGAAACCAGCAAAAGGTTAGGGGGGGAAAGCGCAAAATAAGCTAAAAGACAATATGATCCGTGCTCGCGTTGAGTGAAAATATTGTTCTTTTCAGTCGAATGAAGAAGCAAAGAAGGAAAGAGAAAAAAAGAGAGGTGTGTGGATGAGGTAATGAATTCCACCAAAATCAGTATCATAAGGACACAATGTGCGGAGGAAAGAACGCATATACACTGGAAAATGGTTGTTCGCACAGAGTCTAAACAGAAATGTTCTTCTTTTTTCTTTTTTTTTTTTTTATGGTGCGACACCTATAGCAAGTCTAATTGAGAAAATGAGATAGAATACAGAAAAGAAAAAAAAAGTACAGTACATGACACAAGATGTAACAAAAATTAATGAAGAAATGCATTAATGTATTACTGAACAAGTACACACCCACACACACACACAAAAAAAAGGAGGGGAGGAAAAGTGGTCTAGAGGGAAGTAGGTGAAACAAGGAAAAGAACAAAAACAAGAAAGCTAAATGTACAGTATATTTATTTACTTTGCTTGCAGACGAAACAACTCTTCGCTATAAAAGGTCACACACTCTGAAAAGGTAATAATTTGGCTTCCCAGAGGATCGATCTGGCCCAACATGTCCTCCACCTGCTGTTCGGTCCGATCTGGGTCCAGTGCTAGTGCAATGGCCCTAAACTCAAAGCCGCTAATGATGCCGTCCTGGTCAGCATCGTACTTGCGAAACAGCTTCGCAAAGGGCGCCAGAAACCGCTCATGCCCAGCTAGCTGAAAGTTGAGCAGCAGACGCATGAAATCTGTGTACGGAAGCAGGTGTGGCTTTGCATTTTTTGGTGTTGTCACCTTACGGGGCGAATGCAAAAAGTACAGTTGTTTGCGAATGAGCGAGGTTAACGCTGCCGCATCCTCCGCGTTGTACATGTACCCTACAATGTACTCCCACTCTGGCTCGCGCAGCCCTCCTTGGACCGATCGCTCGACCAAGGCAGTGATATCCAGCTTTCCTTTCAGAGGGTGCTGCCGCTCCATGAACACCCTCAGCAGCTCACGAATCGTCTCGCGGACCTTGCACTGCACGAAGCGGAACTCCTCGTCGATCTCATTGCGGAGGATCTTGCCAAACACCGCGATGTCATTGTCGTCTGGCGCGTACCGCTTCACGCCCTCCAGGATCGCCGTCGCCCATTCAACAATGATGTCCTTCAGCCCGAAGCGTTGGTTGAGGTAGGTGTACATGTGCTGCTCCATCGTCTCACGGGGAAGGTGGTTCTCTTTACATTTGATGTCATACTTGTTCTTGGAGGCGTAGATGTCCTCTACGACCTCCTTCAGCTGCTTGAAGCTCAGCGTCTTCTTCGCGCGAAGCGACGCGGACGGCAAGCGGGAGGAGCCCACAGACCGGCCAGGGGAGTTGATAGAGGCGTACCCTTTGGCGCGGCTGGGCGGCGTGCGGGAGTGCGTGCCGCGCGCGCTGCGCTGTGGCGTCGTCACGCGCTTTGGGGCAGGGGCAGGGCTGCTGGACGGTGGCGACACCTCGCTCACAGCCGACACGTCCTCCTCGCGCGTCATCACCGCCGCGGCAGACGCCGGGAGAGACATGAGCGTCTCGATTTCGTGAATCGCCCTGCGCATGTCCTCCTTCATCAGATCGACGGTCCCATTGCGCTCCTTCAACACGTTCCGCCAGAGGCTGTCGTACCGATCCAGGAGGCCCATGCAGTGCGTGAGAGCGGCCGTCACCTTCTGGCCCTCCTCCTCACTCCGTCGTGCAACCTGACGCGCGAGCACCTTGAAGCAGAACTCGAACAGGAGGCGGTGCGCCTTAAGCACCTCCCCCTCTTGCTGCAGGGGGTCCGTTTCCGCCGCCACCAGGCACGTGACGTGGTTCTCCACGCGGTGGAGATAGTCCATGTACTCTTCTCGCGGCACCGCCGCATCTGCGTCCGTGGTGGTCGCCTCGAACAGCTGGGTAGCGGTCGCGACGTCCTCCTTCGTCCACCCCGCAAACGCCCTCGCCTCTCCAGTGCCGTTGTCGTGCGGGCTGCTCTCAGAGCTGTCCAGCAGCACCCCATTGAAGCTTGTCAGCGACGGCAATGCCTGCATGAGCACTTGCTCGTCCTCGGCGCACCCGAGTGTCAGGTGCAGGTGGCGCAAGCTCTCCAAGCTCCGCAGCCCCGCTACAACGCTCATGATGTCTGAAATGGGGTTTCCCGCTAGGTTCAGCACTTCCAAGTGGCGCAGCAAGGAACAGTCGTCTGGCAAAAAGGCAAGTTCGTTGTTGGAGAGGTCTAGGGTGCGCAGCTGCGGCATACGGCCAAGCAGATCTAAGAGAGGTTCAACCGACAGAATACCTAGCCCGCTCAAGTCCACCGACTCAGCTTGTAGATTAGCCCGAATGATGCGTTCCGCTAGCATGATTGCACCGATTACTATTATAATTTTTTTTCTTTTTTTTTTTTTTGTATGTGCTGTTGTTTCAATGTTCAAATAACGAAAAACCAAAAAAAAAAAAATAGAGCAGTAGAAGAGTGAAGGAGAAAGAAAAAAAGGATAATGCAACGTTACACATAAGCAGAGCGAATTGCAAATTGCGGAAATAGAAAAAGTAATGGGTTCTACAGTCTCGAGAAAAGGAACGAGAGTGGGGAAAACGAATGTCTTTTTTTTTTTTTTTTTTTGAAAGAGAGAGAAAGTGAATGATTCAACTGAATGTAACGGTATGATACTCAACAACGGGTCGAGAGAGAGAAAACAAATTATAACAAAAAAAAAAAAGACACAAAAGGTTGTAATGAACGTGCACACTCACATTTCATTGCACTAGGAGTCCTCGGCGGTCCCTACCTTCGGAGGATCGTTCGCCACATAAAAGAAGAGGGGCACCAGAGAAGGTGCTGTGATGCGCTGTCTACAAAATGGGCAAATCGCATCTGAGGGGTTGGAGCGAATCCACTCCGCTATGCAGTTCCAGCAGAAAATATGGCCGCACTGCGTGGCCGTCGGGCACTTACGGTGGCTGAGGCAGAGCATGCACTTGCCGGTCTTGGCGATCTCGTCCTCGTCGCTGCTGCTGGCTGCCGCCATGGCCGCCTTCTCCTCCGTCAGCTTCTTCTTCTCGCTGTCCCGCACCTTGCAGTAGCGCCACAAACGCACGACGAGCTCTACCAGGAGGACGAGGCCTAGGGTGAGGTACGATCCTGGCGCACCGTCTCCCTGTGCGAGCGCCTGCGAGGGCTGCAGGCTCAGGAACCGGATGCGCGTGATGCGGTGGGGGAGGGTGCCGTAGGCCTCAAACAGGAAGAGCACACACAGCACCACCTTGTGCACATTGCCGGTGACATCGTGCGGTGGCACGTTTGGAAACAGCTTCCGCGCCGCGTGGAACAGAGCGGTGGGTTGGACGGCAATGAGCGTGGAGAGAATGCCGATGCGGGTCATGCCGACGGCACGCCACGGGTTCCCTCTCGTCACGGGCAGGAGGTCGCAGAACTCCTCGCCGAGCGTGGGGCCCTTCACCATGGAGAAGAATCTATAAAGGCCTTTGCAGACCGACTCCACGTAGCTGTCATGCTGATTGGTCCACTGTGCGCCCAGGCACAGTCCGAGTAGGTCTGTTGCTGGTCGTACCACTCTGCTTTCCGTCAAGTAGTCGTCCTTGTAAATGGAGCGCAATATAAAGGGTGCAGTCGCCGTCTGCATCGCAAAGAAGGCTTTGCACTAGAGTAATATAATAATGTCTAGGGCTACTAGAGTATATATATGAACTGATAACAAAAAAAAAAGTGGAAAGTGGGAGAAAAAAAAATCAAAATACAAAGGCTATGGTTGCCATCATTTCATTGTAAGATGTGGTGTGCGTGTGTGTATACATATATTTCTCTTAATTGACTTTACTGAAGCTGTCTTCCTCAACCTTATTTTTTATATCGTTGTTTTTTTATAATAATAATAGTTGTTGTACTTTCAAATAGCACGAACTCGCAATATCTTAAAGTGAACACGTAGCCTTCCGTCTCCTTGTAATGAGCAAGACGTTGAGAAAGGAAACAAACAAACAAACAAAACAAAACAGAAAAAATCAAAATATGTACACGGTTGATCGCTTTACAGCGTCGTCACCACAATTTCCTCGCTAACGTCAAACGTATTGTTGATGATAGAGTCCTCCGCACGGAAGCACAGCGTCGCCTTCGCATTAGCGATAAAGCCACCCTGGTTAAATACATTCTCCGACAAGTTCCGTTGACTATCCCCCGAGGTCATGTTCTGTGAGACTAGATAGGAGTGGTAAAACGCGAGCGAGCCGGCCATGAAGCCCCAAAAGACAGCGAGTATGATGAGAAGGAATTCGATACAGAAGGTACTCGTCAGCGCTGTCCGGAACCCGCTTGTTGGGGTGGCGTGCGTGCGCCCTACAAAACTCTGCACACCGCCAATGAAGGTCGTCAGGCAAAGGCAGAAGCTGCTCCAAACAAGAATGAAGTAGTTCCGGTAGTTGCACCCGCCTACGCAGATGCCCGTCCACGGACAGTGGTGGTCCCTACGCGTAACGCACACGTCACAGAAGCGGCAGTGGATGCCTCGCAGCGGCCGATAGGTATTGCAGCAGTAGCACCATTTCTGTTCTGCCCTGTAGACCGCCACCGACCCGTCCGCCTTCTTGTAGCTGTACTCGAGAAAGCGCTGCTCGCGGGGTGAGGTCTCAGGTGGCGGAGGGGCGTCCTTCGGCGCGATGCCAGGATTGCCCAAGCCTGTGAGGAGCAAGAAGACTAAAGAGAGTACCCCGAATATGCCAGCAAACACCCGCGCCGCAGTGATCGTGTTCGTGTAGGAAACAAACAGGATCGTTCCAATAAGGATGAACAGGAAGCTTGTGAGGAGCAAGTGCCAGTCGGGTCCGATAAAAAAGCGGCCGTTACGGAAGACATTTATGTTCCCAATTTTACGGCGCTGAAGCTGACGCATCATCTTCACCGCACGTACACAACTATTCAACAGATTAATTTTCTTTATGCATGCATGTGTGTTTGCGGGTGTGTGTGTGTGTGTGTGTGTGTGTTTACAAGAAAGTAAGAGATAAGGGGGAGAAAAAGAACGAGTAATACAGAGAAGAAAAATGTTTTATCGAATGAAACGGAGTGAGCAATAAGCACGAAGAAAAACAAGTATCACAGGCACAGATACAGCATGTGCGGAGGTTTGGAATGTATAAAGAATACTTACTGAATCGTTAAGGCGAGATTACTGTGAAAGAAAACAAAAAATAAAATTTAAGAAAAACGCACGCATCCATACGACGACGCGGCATTGCACCAGAATGTTTAGGTATATATCCGCCGCATCAGTACTGAAAGTAATTGCAAAAGTTGTTCCCCATTTGATCCTCCGCTAGCCAGTGTAGAGGGAATACCTTGTTCACCTTAAATCCGTACTTGACCAAGCTCGCCTCCAGGTTCACAATGTGCTGAACCGTCCACGGAAGCGCAATGATGAGCGGCGGCGACCCGGGCGCCGCCTCCGCCTGCTCCGTCGCCAGACGGTCCACCACGTCGCGCAGCCGGCCCCACCCCACGCGCGCCTCTGCCTTAGTGGCGGAGAGCACGTCCGGCATGTACACACAGCGCACCTCGAACGGGATGAGCACCTGCTGCAAGTACGCCTTCCACCCGCACGGGCTGCCGGCGGGGTACAGCTTGGGCGGCTCGCTCTGCGTGTGGCGCAGGAGGTCCAGGTAGCGGTGGTGCACACCCAGCGCAGGGAAGGTGTCGCCCTTCAGGGGAAGGAAGTAGGCCGGCACGATCTTGTCAATCTTCTCGAACGTCACCGCCTCGAGCATGACGCTGTCGCACACGCGCACGAGCTCGCCCACCTCGTTGTAGAAGCGCCTCTCACCCATCTGCGGGCACGGGATGGCCAGCACCGTCAGCTTCTTCTCCGCGTGCACAAGCTCGACGATGTTTACGGCCACATTGGTCTCTCCTTTGGCGTTCTTGTACAGGGAGCAGGGCGGCGGCAGCAAGTGCTGGTACGCGGACGGCACCTCCGTCGTCACGTGCCGCAGCGTGATCTGGCGGAACCACTCCAGCACCTCCTCCCGCGGCATCCGCTGGCCGAACTTGAGCCACAGATAGACGCACACGTCCGTGTAGATGGAGATGAGCACTAGTAAAATGAGCCCTATGATGGTAAAGAAGCTCCAACGAATACCACGCTGATACATGGTCGCCACCTTCATATCCCGCAGCACCTCCTGCTCGAACTTTTCGCGCTCCACTTTGGTGTCGCGGCTCGCCTGCGCGGCGCTGCGCATGCCTTTCGCGTACGTGGGGGCAGCCGCGTGTTGGGCGTCCAGCCAGCTCCGCACCTTGTGGTACTCCGCGTCGACGCCGCGGGTGTAGAGCCAAAACTTACCACCGTAGTACACTCTAAAGGAATTGATTTGCCGGATGAGGAGGACATGCCGGATCACAGGCAGCTGCAGAAGCGGCGCACCAGGCAAAGGGGCGTACCCATCGAGGATGCGCTGAATGTCCGATTTGGCTAAATACTTCTTACTTCTATTGCGCCGCGCAAGTGTGTAGCACTCGGCGTACAGTATCTGAGAGGCTTTATCAAAGCGCAGATGTTTCGGGTACGCGGCGCGACACACCTCATATAACGTGTTCATGACTACTAGCACGAGAAACGGGAAGAAAGGGGAGAGAAAAACAGACGCAAGTGTAAAAGCGTATTTAAAATGTAATCACATATGTATATAGATGTACAGTGGTAGCATTCGAACGAAGGCGGTGGAACTGCATTTTTTTGTTGTTGTTTGTTTGTTTGTTTGTTTGTTTTTGGTGTGGGTGAGCATTAATAATTCAATCGCAGATACAAATATTTAAATGAGAGATTTCTGTGAAATGTTAACCGACAAAGATGGCAATATTATTATTTTTTATTATTATTACTTCTTCGTGTTCTCGCGGGAGCTTCCAGGCTTAGCGCCCAACACCAGGGATTTGGGCACCTGTGCGCTGGCGTCTACGTCCTTGGTGACGCCGCCTGTCGTGCTCGCTGCATTAGGGTCAAATCCCTCCGGCAGCGCGTACGGGTCTCTAAACTGAGACCGGATCTCTTTCATTTTGGTCGCGTAAAAGGAGGCGAGGCAGAACGCGGGGGCGAACAAGGCTAGCGCGTACAGGACCATCGTGAACTTGTTCTTCTTCATGGACTCTCGCACGTGCATTTGCGCCAAGGGGGAGGACGCATCAGCGACGACCTGATTCATCTCCCGTTCCACAATACGGCGCTCGCGGTCCATGGGTAAAAGAAAAAAAAAAACCTAAATGCTGCAAGAAAAAAACAAAAAAATGAAGGAGAAAAGAAAACAGAAAATAAAGTCAACTCCGTACGAATACATGGGCATTGATGGCAAACCATATGCAACAAT
>AUXN01000544.1:0-10283 GCA_000482125.1 Strigomonas galati
TTTTTGCTTGGACTGCACGCGCAGGAGCAGCAGCCGTAGAGTCTTTTTCCTGTTCCTCCCTTCTGTTGCTGGCGTGGGTACGCCTTGCCCATCACCACTTCAGGAAAAGCACGGCCCACAACCGCCAGCATGGGTGCAGGCGCTACATTACTACTATTAGTATTATTCTCTGTAATGGTGGGTGTAGGACGCTCTATAATATCTCCTAGAACAGCACCAGCGCCGGCAGACATGGCGGCACTGATGGAGGCTTGGGTGTTGAGAGAGGAGACGGGAGCAGTCATTTTAATTTTATTTTAGATTAGCTTGGCTACTAGAGGGAGAAACGAAAAGAGGGAGGGGAAGTAAAGAATTATTACTGGTAAGGGCATCAAGAATATGAAAGAAAAGGAAGAGCACAAGAGAAGTATGCAACGATCAGAAGAGCGAAAGATTGAGTAAGAAAAAGAGTGTGGATTTATAAATGTGGCAAAGTTAGGATTAGAGAGAAGACGCTACAAGAATTTTACGTTCAGCGATGATTACATGCAACAACGCTGAAAAGAACAAAAAACAAGAAAAAGAAAAGGTGAAGAAAAATTAAAAAAAGAACATATATATGACGAACAAAAAAAGAAAAAAAATAATTAAAACGTACGTTGGCTGCCATCACGTGTATGTTTATTTATGGAAGTCGTGTTCCCATTTCTTTTACACAGCTACTTTGTTAAAATATTATACAGCAAGAAAGGAAAAGGAAAAAAGAGAAACGCAAAATACAAAAAAAAAAAAAGTGACAACTGGGAGAACAATTGACCATCATGATGAGCCCAAAAGATGTATATGATTCCATTATTCTTTTTCATTTATTTACTTATATATATATATATATGCATGTACGTTTATCGTGTATTTCGTTATGTTAATTATTAAAAGTTAATGTTATTACTATTATGGTGATTACTGCTGTTGTTGTTGTTGATTAGGCAGTTGCCGCCAATCCCACACGTAGCTCCCTCCATCCTGTTGCTGTTGCTGTGCTACCCCGTAAGGAGGTGGTGGAGGTGGTGGCGCACCTACAGAGGCGGAAGATAAAGGTGTCGGCCGCAGAGCACGAGAGTGCTTCACAGTGACCGAAATGCCCTCCCCGCCCTCCACCGCCGGCGGCGCAAAGCTCGGCGAGGGCTGCCACCCCCCACTGTACATGGTCGGGGCCATGGGGGAGTTGGGCGAGCGCACCTGTTGCTGCTGCTGAGGCACTTGTAGCTGCTGCTGCTGTTGCTGTTGGGGAGCATAAGAAGGATAGGTAGGGCCTCCAGGGGCGGGAGTGGCGGGGTACGTGGGGCCGTGCGAGGACACCGGCGACACCGCCGCGTGGTAGTGCCGCGAGACGGGCCGCGCACCGCTGTGCGTGCTGCCGGTCGTGGGGGTGTGCATGCCGCGCGAGTGCGGTGGCGTGTTGCCGGTGCGGGAAGTGGTCTCCACCCCGTAGGCGTAGCTGTACAGGTTTTGCATCCAGCGGCGGGCGGCGTCGAGGGCGGTGGAGGTGACGCGGCTGGTGAGATACGGCGCCGGCTCCGCGCTCGTGCTGCCAGAAGTGGTGGTGGTGCTTGTAGCGGTCTGTCCTGCTGTGGGAGAGGTGACCGTAGGTGCAGCAGCTGCTGCAGCTGCAGGGGTGCTGGTGCCGCCAGAGGTGGTATTGGTGTTGCTGTTATTATTATTCGCATTGGTGGTAGGAAAGAGAGAGAAGAGGGCGCCGGCAATAGAGGATGGCACACGGATAGACGGCTTGTTTGCAGCCGTAGCACTGTTATTGTTATTGTTGTTGCTGTTGGTGCCAGAAGACGATTGCGTCTGTGCTGCTGGTGTGGCAGAGGTGTGGGGAGCTGCGGACGGCGTGGCGGAGGTACTCTCCGCTTTAGATGGAAACACCGCCTCTCCCTCCCTTGTTGTTGTTGCCGCAGCGACAGCAGGGGCAGGTGTGGCCGTCGTGTTGCTGTTGCCGCCACCTGTGCCAGAGGTGTTCTTCTTCTTATTCGGGTTGGCAAAGTTCGGCACCGTGCCGTGGTAGAACTGCGTCCCGTCCCGCTCAAAACGGTACACATAAAAGATGCCCACGTGTTCATGCACGCGCCGCAGCGTTGGGTCGGCCGCCATCGCCGCGGCCTCCTCCGCCGTCGGCGGCGGCAGCGGGTAGTGCTCGTCCTCGTCCTCGTCGGCCTCGCGCGGCAGCACCTCGTCCGCCGCAACGAGACGTGTCACCCACGCCGGGTCGGAGGGCGGCGCCTCGCGTGCCTGCTTGCAGTAGGGCCGCATCGCCGCGAGCACGACGCCCTCCAGCGGGATGGAATGGTCCGCAAACCACACCAAACGCTCCGCATCAAATCGCAGAATGTCGCCCTCGTCGAACCCTGGCAGCACGTCTGTCCCTACGACATAGACATCCTTCGGGTGGATGGTGACGAGCTGCCCTGGCATGGGCAGCGGCGGCGGGTGGGTGCGGTCCACGAGGCCGCGGTACCGCCAGTAGCCCTCGTCCTCGCTCGGCAGCTGCGTCACGCGCTCGTTCATCACCTCGGGCCGCTCCGCCAGGGACCAGCAGAGCCGCTCCGCGAGATCCTTCGAGATGCGGCCGTGCACCATCAGGTCCGCCGTGATCCACATCTCCATTTCGTCCGTCACGTTCTGGCCGCCCTTGCGGTCCACGACGGAGAGCCCGCCGCTGCTGTGGTTCTCCATCATGGAGCCGGGGCCGCGCGCGCCGGTGACGCTCGGCCGCAGCCCTGCCGCTGCTGCTGCTCCCGTGTTGCTCGCGAAGCTGCTGTTCATGCTCGCGTTAGAGGTCGGCGTCTCTTTCAGAATACCCAGGTGGCCCCAGCGGCACTTCATCTCAAACATGAAGGAGAGAATGGGGATGTTGGTTAGCAGGCTCGAGAAGCTGAAGGTCTCCATGGGCGGCAGCGGGAAGCCTGGCATGAGCGGGGACACGTGTGGGTGTAGTGGTGGTGGCTGCAGGTGGTGGCCTGCGCTGTTGTAGGGCGGCGGGCTCGCGCCGTAGGGCGGAGCAGTACCTCCTGCCCAGGCCTGCGGCGGTGTCGTCGCCTCTCCTGGCGCCGGCGGCCGCGGAATCACACCCGCCTGAATCAGCTGGAAGTAGTACGTGCTCGCCGCGATGTGGGTCACGCGGCCGAGGTTCTGCTCCCCCGCGGACTTGGTCAGAAACACCATGGCCGCGAGCGGGGCGGCGACGGGTGGCGGCAGCGTCCAGGAGCGGCCGTCGCCGGTGGCGCCATTGCTGCTGCGCATGAGGTTGGGCGCGCCTCTCACGCCGCCACCACCGCCACCACTGCTACTGCCGTTACCATCACCCATAAGAGGCGTGCGGGCGCTGCTGCCTTGGCTGCTGCCGAGCGAGTATGGGTCGTGCGAGAAACGGCCACGGCTGGTGGGAGAAGTAGGGGTGCGGTTGAGGCTGGAAGGGACACCTTGTGGCATTTGTTGCTGCTGCTGCTGCTGGCTTGCGATCGCTTCCACCTCCTCCTGCATGGACACAAATCCAAAGCAGCCGACAATGTTAATAATCGAGCCAAACAAGTAGACACCATTCTCTGTGATCATTTGATGCATACTGCCAGCTTGTTGTCCAGGGGACGTCGCAGCGATCTTGTTCGGGTCGTAGCGGAAGGCAACGGCACACAAAATTGGCAGCACTCGCTTGCGGTGTCTACTGTTATTATGGTGATGCCCCTGCGGGTACACTTGCGACCGTTGATAGGCATCCCGCATTTCTGCGTCGGTGTCAAAGAGGGCTTCCTCCACACGGTCAATCACACCATGATAGAGGGCCTCGCGAGAGGGGTAACTGTCATCATCCTCTGCTTCTTCTCCTTCTTCTTCTCCTTCTGCCGCGAACTCCGCGGTAGAGTCATCGCCACCACTTTTCATGGCTGCTGTTGCTGCTGCCTTCTTTTCTTCCTGCTTCTTCTTACGCCGCGCCGCGAGCTCCTCCCCTTCCCCAGCCCCAAAGTACGACTGGGCATAGTTAGGGATGCGGCTGAGGTCGCCTGGGTCGCCTGGCCGACGGAAATAGTAGTTTACTGCAGCGTCGCAGCGCACTTTATGAAACTGGACAAAAAGGGGACAGTCCGGGCTCGGGAAAAACTCTTTGGTGAGAGGGATAAGCACAATGTCTTGCTTCTTGATGGTGCCGCCGCTGCCTTGCTGGACGGAGAAGAGACCACGGCGGTGCGTTTCGCGGCTTGGTACAGCGCCCATTATCTCTATATATAATAATAGTAATATTACTAATGAGAAGAAGAAGAGTCACAATGTTAAAAAGCAAGAATGTTTTAATGTGTTTGTGTGTGGGTGTGTGTGGTAGGAATGATTACGAGTAGTAGTACTAATATTATTATTGTGGTATTAGTGGTAAGGGAAATAAATGAAAAATGAAAGACGAAAAAAAAGTGAGGAAGTAAATAAAAAAAATGAAAAATAATTTTAAAAAAAAAGTGTTTAGACTTTTTTGTGTGGGTTATTTTTCTCGTTTTATAAGTTTGTTTGTTGTGGGTTTGTTTGTTTGTTTTTTTGTGTTAGACGTTCGCACTCACGTTTGCACTTTCGCGCAAAACGGAAGAAAAAAAAGAAAAAAGAAAAGTTACTACAAAACCGCAGTTAGCGTTGCTTCCTACAAGCAGCGCTAGTTTACTAAAAGATAAACTATAAACATAAAAAAAAAAAAGAGAAGAAAACAGAGAAGAGAGAAAGATTTGCAAGAAAAAAAACACAATATGTGTACAGACCACTAAAAAGATGAATGAAATGCGATCAAACTAGTAACAGCAAAAGAAAAAGGGAAGTATATACAATAGTATGACTGCAGTAGTATTTTTGTTTTTTTTTTTTATTATATGTTAATGTAGTTTTATGAATTACATATATATTTCCGTTTTGTATTTTATATGGATTAGTTTGATGAAAAAAAAATGATTTATTCACACTTGCGTGAATAAACAAATTAAAAAAAAAGGGCAAAAAGGTAAAATAAAAACAAATTAATTAAATAAATAAATAATACAACTAAGTACTCATTGTGACAAGTAAACACCATAAAAATAATAAATGAAGAGAAAAAAAGGAAAAAAAGGAAGAAGAGGGAAAAAAGAGAAAAGGGGGGAATGAAATTGAGCGTGATGCGCTATATCGATATAATAAACTCATTAGTTATTTTTTTTTTTTAAAGAAAAAAAAAGTAATAATAGTTATGAAGGTAAGCATATATATAGTTATTGATGAAAGTAAAAGAAAGAAAAAAGAGTGGAAATCTACGACGTAACGTTTTTAGATTATTTTTGCTGATCTTTTTTGTTGTTTTTGTGTGCCATTTTTTCCACCGTAGATTTGGTTTTGTTTTGTTTTTTCCATTTTGTTTTTAAGTTTACAGTTTCTCCTATTACGCCTCAGAGATATGTGTAAAATAATAGTAAATGGGAAGCAAAAAAAAAGGGGGAAGAAGAAAAAAGAAACATGTAAAACTAAAAAAAAAAATAGTACAAATATTTTGTAATCGAAAAAATCGAATCTGAAGGCACAAATAAAAATGGAAAAAAAAACATTAAAAACGGGGCGATCAATGGAAGCTTTCAAGAAAAAAAAAAAAGTACAGCATCAGCAACAAAAACAGGACAGTAAGAAAAGAAGAAGAAAAGCACACACACAAAAATACACACTTTCTTTACCCCTCTTTAGATTAGTATGTTTATATATATATATAGATAGATAGATATAGAGATGTAGATATTTATTTCGATAAATATTGAAGAAGATGCATGTATACATATCAAGAAGAAAAAAAAAAAAAAGAACGAACGCTTTTTTAATTCACAACATACATATACATATATATGTGTATGTATGTGCATGTGTGTGTGTGTGTGTGTTACAGCTGATCTTCTGTATCAAAGTCGTCGGTGGAGGCCACGCCAGACTGCCGCCAGTCCCACCGGAACTTCTTCCCCGTCTTGTCCACCCTCCGCACCGAGCTCGTCGCCTGGCTTCCGGTATCCCCACTGCAGGTGCTGCTGGGCGCGATGCCGGCCGTTACGATCCTATTCGTAGCGGACCGCGGCTGCTGTTCTTCCGGCCTGCTGCCCGTGGGGCTCCCCGCTCTGCCGCGCCGCACCGAAGAGTCGACGCTCGCGTGGCTGACCGAGAAGCGCAGGCTCGCACTGTTATAATTACCTCCATGTGTTTCCTCGCCTGTAACAGTCGCAGCGTGCACGCTGCTGTTGGTGTGGCCGTGGCGCACATGCACCGTCATGTTCCCGTTTGAGATGTGACTGCCGGAGGGGGACTGGGGGCTGTTGAGGCTCATCTGACAGTGCGCCGCGTTCGGGAAGTTGGCGCTGCTCGTCGTCGCAGGCGAGTTCATGCCCTCCGGGTTGAAGTACAGCTGCGGTGCTTTTGGTGCACCTGCGCCTGTTCCCGACGCTGCTCCTGCCGACATGCTGTTATTATTATTATTATTATTATTTACATAGTTTGCAGCAGCAACAGCAGAGGCATCGTTGAAGCTGACGTGGCGGTCCATACCTCCTCCGGTAGCAGAGGAAGAGGCCCCAACAACAGCGTTCATGTTGCTGTTGTCTTCCTCCGTTTCGGGGAGGCGGAAGGTCGGGAGGGTGGGCGTCTCGACCAGCATCTCTTCTGGGGCCATCTGTGTGCCGGCGTCCTTGCGGGAGACCGCAGGGCGAGCAGGAACACCCACGGTCACAGACGGTGCTGCCTCTGCTGCTGTTGTTGCATGGCTGCTGTTCTGATAGAGACTAACACCGCTATAGTTATTGCTGCGTCTTTGTTGTTGCTGCTGTTGCTGCTCAGGGGAAGGCGTGCTGTTATAGCCACCACCCATACCGCTATTACTATTATAACCATCATAGCCACCAGCAGCAGGAGCATTGTTAGGGTGATTATAGTAGTTCATCTGGTGGGATGGTGGTGGAGGTGCTGGCCAGCCCGGCTGCGCATAGGGCATACCACCGCCATACATACCACCACTATTAAGTTGCTGCTGCTGCTGCTGCTGTTGATATTGTTGTTGCTGTTGCATGGGCTGTGGTGATGGCGTCATGCCAGGACCTGCCGGCGGCGGAGGCGGATAGTACTCGCCTCCGCCCATGCCCATATGATAGCCGGGATGTGGCGGAGGCGGCGGGTAGTAGGGCGGCATGGCAGAGGGCGGCAGCGGCGGTGGCGCCGTCGCCCACGGGTTCGTGTGGCCTATATGTCCTGCGTGGCTGTAGTTCGTGTTGGGGTGCGCATACGGGTTGTGATGGTGGGCGTGCACCGTCGGCGGGTCTACCCACACACCACCACCTGTAGATGTAGAAGATGGTGGAGGAGGCGCCGGGACGGCACCACCAGAGGCAGCAGCCGCAGCAGCCGCCTTGCTGCGCGGGACCGCGAGCGGGAAGCTGCGGGGCTCCTTGAGCGGGGCGGAGGTGGGGCTGGGTGGACAGAGTGGCTCTGGTGGGCGTGGCACGGGTGCTTTGGGTGCCTTCTGCTCCCTCTGCTGTTCTTCCTCTATTACAGCTGCAGCTGCTGTAGCTGCTGTAGCTGCTGGTGGGGCGGCAGGACTCTTGGCGGGAGAGCTCTCTGGCGTGCGCTGCTTCTCTGGTGTTGTCTTTTCTGCTGCTGTAGTGGTGGTGGTGATGGCAGCGGCAGCCGTAGGCGTGGCGGTAACGGTAGTAGTGGTAGGAGTGGGAGTAGTAGTAGTGGTGGTGCTAGGCTCTGCTGACTTCTTCTTCTTGGCCTTCTTGGAGGATTTGGCGCCCTCGGCCTCTCCTTCCTCTCCTCCTGTTGCTGCTGCTGCTGCTCCGCTTGGTGTGCCGGCAGAAGCAGGGCTTGGCTGTGGTGGCGTAGTAGTTTCTGCTGCTGGTGCCTTCACAGGTGTTGCTGTAGTAGTAGGAGGAGATTCCTTCTTTGCTTCCATATTAGCTGGACTGTTGTTGTCATTGTTATTGTTGTTGTTGCTCTTGTTGTCTTCGACGGCGTTAAAGAAAACGTCGGCGGCGGTGCCGTGCGCCGCGGAGGCCTTCGGGGCCGCCTTCTTGCGCTTGTTCGCCTTCTTCTTCACCGTCTTGAGAAAAAAAGGTGTGACGGCCACAATACGCGCCGTCCCTGTCGGCAGCCGCACCCGCCAGAGGCAGGAGGAGCCGTCGCCGACAATATCCAATGCGGCCGGCGGGCGCGGCGGCAGGTCCGCGTCGCCCCCCTCCGCCGTAGCCTGCAGGCTCGCCCGCGCGGCATCGCGCACCCACCCCGCGTCCTCCGCCCCTGCCTCCCGCGCGAGCTTGCAGGTGTTGCGCAGCTCGGCGAGCAGCAGCTCCTCCAGCGGCAGCCGGCACACCCGCAGCGGCCGCTCGTCCTCGCTGCCTTTGATCATGGGCGGCAGGCTCAGCACGACGCCCACCTCCACCAAGAGCTCATCGTCGCCTTCCCCAGGGCGGCCCCCACGCAGGTACTTCCACAGCTGCTCTTTTTGCTTCACAGCCACCTCCCCTTCACCGAAGCCGTCCAAGATGGGGAGGCCCTCCGCCATCCACGCGCGCAGCAGCAGCGCCGTGCGGGTGGCGGAGAAGCGGTCGGAGCCGAGGACCCAGAAGAGATGGTAGTCGGGGTAGAGGGCGCGCCAGCCTTTGATGCCGCCGCTCGAGCCCACCAAGGGGACGCTCTCCACGATCATGCCTTCATCAGGCAACCGTAACAGCGGGACCGAGGGCTTGTTGCGCTCCTCTGCTTCCTCCCAGCAGCAGTAGTGTCGTCCGCTTCTCCTTCTTTTGGGGTAGGCGCGGCAGGCTTCACAATATCCAGCGGGTTCGTGTTCACGAGGAGACGGTCGACGACGTGCCGCACGAGCGCCTGCACCACCGGCGCCGCCGCCGTCGCGATCAAGAAAGATTCACGGTGGGCGGTGGTGGTGGTCGCGCCTGTACTGCAGGCGCTGCTGCTGGCTGTTGCCGCGTCCACTTGCACGTCATCTAGCCACATACGCACCTCCTCCAGCGCGGCCATGCGGCTGAGACGGCCGTTCTCATCATTGCTAGTAGTACTATTTTGTTGTTGTGAGGCTCGCTGAGATGCATGCTAATGAGCATACTCCGCATTTCTCGCAGGAAACACAGTAACGGGACGTTCGCGCGGCGGCTGCGGATCGTCATGGCAGGGACCGGCGGCGGCATCCACCCCACAGCTGCAGCAGCTGTATGATTGCTATCTTCTCCTTCTCCTTGTTGTTGTTGTTGTTGTTGTTGCTCTACACGTTGGCAGTAGGCGGTGTAGGCGGCGCTGTCGGGGTGGGCGGCTGCTGTCACTGTAAGTGTTGTGGTGGCTTTTGCTTCCCGCAGCTGCTCCAGGCGGCGGAGGCAGGCGCGCTGCCACTGTTCCGCGTACGTGTACACAGCAGACACGAACACATGGGTGCGGTTATGATCACCGGCGGACTTTGTGAGAAACATGTAGAGCTCAAAGTTGTCTTCGAGGAAGTTCACGTTGGGCTGAAAGAGCGTCGCGTCGCCGATGAAGCCTGTGATCTTCACATAGCAGCCTAACACCTCTGCGCAATCTTCCAGGCCTCCATCTACAGCAGCAGGAGCTGTAGCTGTTACTTGTTGTTGATGTTGTTCTGTTTCTCCTTCTGCTGTTGCTGTAGTAGTTGCTGTTGTTGCAGTTGGGGTAGTACTCTTCTGGTATAAGAAGGCCACCGCGCACGGCAGCGGGCGAATGTGCAGCGGGTTCGCCTCAAACGCTTCAAACATGGCCGCATCGTTTTCAAACGCGCGCGCGTCGCTGTGGTCGATATAGCAATGATAAAAGCTCTCCTTGTCGAGGTACATTGGGGGGAAACAGTCCGTCGGGAGGCAATGAAACCGCCCCACATGTTCATCCAAGACGGTCACTCGCTTTCCATCTTTTTCTTTATTCGCCTCTACTCGCTCCTCTTGTTCTTTTTTTTTCTGCATCGGTTTCCTCCATCTCGCGGACGTGGTGATAGTAGCGCACGGCAGGGTCGCAGCGGGCGTTGTAGAGCTGCTGGAAGAGGGGGCAGTCCACGGAGGGGAAGAAGTCTTTTAAAAGAGGAATGAGGACGACCTGCTGACGCTGGCCGTAGAAAGGGACTTGGGCGAGGGAAGCCGTCGCGCTCTCTCTGCTGGGTGCTGCTCCCATGTTTCTTTAAATTGTAACTTTTATTTATTATTATTTTTTCTTTTTTTGCGATAATGTTAAAGTGTGAAAGCTAAAAGAAT
>AUXN01000545.1:0-10281 GCA_000482125.1 Strigomonas galati
CAGAATACAAGTAAAGAAAGGGACGAGACAAAAAAAAAAAAGGAAAAGAGAGAGAGAGGACGTTCTCACCTTCCCTTTTACTTCTTGAGGAAGAATTTTACATAGGTGGGTCCCTCGCCGGGAAGGTCACAGCAGTGCACCGCATTCTGGCACTGGTCGAGTCCGAACTTGGCCCGGATGGTCTTGGGAAATATTTTCTTGGCGATCACCGTGTCGTACGGTCCGCACGCCGCGCGCACGACCTCGACCACGTCCTTGGAGTCATCTAACGAGATCACCTGCATCACCCAGCAGTTGCCCTCCAGACTGTGGATGGTACCCTCCACGTTGGGCAGCACGCCGCGGTACGGCTTGAGGAAGCGGTCCGCGACGTTGGAGCTAACGGTGACCTGCGACAGGGCGGTCGGCTCAAGCTCCAGGTCCACGAGCTGCTGGATGACGCTGCCGGCGCGGCTGCTCTGAATGAGGTGCGGCTTGATGATGACAACGGAGCTATTCGCCTCATCGAAGACGGCGAGCGGGTTCTCACGCGCCTCCTTGAGGCACCCTTTCCACAGCTCCGCCTGCGCCGTGTCCTCCGCCGTGCACGTGCCGGGCGAGCGCTGCACAAAGTCCAGGCCCTTTTCCATTGCCGAGGCGCGGACACCTAGCAGGAGGACGATACGCGTGTTGTTCAGCTCCTCGGGTAGTTTGTACTTAGCGATCGCCTCGTCGCGGACCCAGAACATTTGGATGTCCGAGATGGTGAAGCCGCACTCCTCCGTCAGTATGGAAATGTAGCGGCCCAGCGAGACAAAGGAGCTCTCCGCGATGATGAGCACCGTGCTCTCGCTGTGCTCCTCGCACAGCTGGCGGGTCACCTCGTCGGCGTAGCCGGTGATGGTGGTGGGTTTGCCTAGAACATTGACGGTGGCGCCGAGAAAGAAGGCGCTGCGGGGGATGTTCGTCGCCGTGCGCTTCAAGTACACCTTGCTGTTCGTGCGATCGATCATCTCGACGGTACTGTCCTCGTAGAAGAAGGATAAAATGAAAAGGCGGCGGAGCGACGCGTACTGGTCGTATTGCTCGCACTGGAACGCCATGCGAGCATCCTGCTTGGATTGAGCCATGGGTCGAGCAAGTAGAAGGAAGAAAACAAGATTTTAAATTCCCTTTCGTATCAAAAAGACTACTCTTTTTATTTATTTTTCTGTTTTGCGAAGGAGAGAAAAGAGAAAAGAAACATTATTGCTGGGACAGAAGTAAATACATCGCTGAGCTGTATGAAAAGTTAACAGGCTATTATGAGCAACATTTTCGGAGCTTGGAAAGCTTAAAAAAGAAATGCTTTTCGATGTCTGTAGTGAATAATCTAAGGAAGAATCTAGTTGAAAATCAATCTTCTGTACAAGCGGGGGGAAGGAAAAAGCCTTCACCAACAAAGAGAGCGGGCCCGAATAGGGAGAAAGGTGAAACAGTGATCAAGGGAGGAGAAAGAGAGAGAGAGAGAGGGGCAGATTACTTGGCGGTCTTCCGAATCTTTCGGAGGCGCTCCATTTCCAGCTCATTCCGCTTCATCTCATTCTCGATGCGCTCTCGCTTTCGCGTCAAGTCGCAAATGGCGCGATTGCGCTCCTTGCTCGCCGCTGCGTTCTCCTGCATCTTGTTGCGGAACTCATGGAGGGCGGCCGAGTTCTTCGCGGATATGAACTTGGCTTGGCAAGACGTCTTGTCGATCTTGTCCTGCAGCTTTTCTATGTTTTCCACATTGGTGCTCTGCTGCGCCTGCAGGTAAGCAATACGCTCTTCCATGTCGCAGTACTCCTGCTCGAAGCGCTCCACGTGCTGGAGAAGTGCAGCGAGAATGTGGGAAGGAACGCCCTGGAGGGAGGCGAGGTATTTCTTCCCCACGCCGTCGTATTCAGAAAGCAATTGAAGTGCGCTTACTTTTTCCCCCAGCGCATTCAGATGCGCTTCCTGCGCCTCCGAATCCTCTGCGGCCGTGTCATCCTCTAGAATGGCCTCTTCCTGCCAATCCCAAACAACTGGGATGTCTTCCACCTCCATGTTAATAGTTTAAACAAATAATCTACACGAATAATGTGAAAAGAGAGAAGAAGGAACACGAGTGTCAGTGATATATGATAAAAGAAAAAAAAAACTTTCACTCCAATAATGATAATCGAGTTGTATGGGAGAGAAATTCAACATTTAAAATGGGCATTACTATTGTTGTTGATCTTTTTTGTTTGTTTTGTTTTGTTTGTTTAGTTTAGTTTTGTTTTTTTGTGGATGTGTGTACCATTCCGTCTATATTGTTGTAGGAATATCACATTTACGTGCATCATATGCGTTATGTACATTTGTGTTGGGGGCAGAGATGGAAGAGAGAGAGAGAGAGAGAGAGAAAGAGAGGGAATGCTGCACTAAGCTGCGGTGCTGTTGAAACCAGGCCACTGGCGCGTTAGCAACTGCTCAAAATCTTTGTCAAGTTGAATGGTGGCACTCTGCGGCACGTACCACTCCATCACCTCTGCTACGGTCACCTTGCCCTTCGCCACACTGCGGGCGTCCCAGGCGCTCAGGAAGTCGCTCTTCTCTGTCCCGTCTTTCGCTTTGAACTTGCGCTGGAATTCCAGCACGTCCACACGCCCTTTCGAGTCCTTGCGGGGGAAGAGCGTGTACCACATGCGCTCCACCATCATGGCGCGCGCCGCGGGCAGGTGGGGCACGAGCAACTCGAGGTAGAAGAGATAGTCTACGGTGCCTTCGCCGTTGGTGTCGAGCACACTCAGCAAGTCGGTGTTTTCTACGTAGACGCGGGACTGGCGCAGCGCATTCAGGAAGTCCTCCCGTGAGAGGAAGGTCGTCTCCGCCAGGTCGGCCACACGCAGCGCCGCAGCGAGACGTCTAATCGCCAGCGTGGACGACAGCACCGCTGGCCGGTGGGTATCTAGGATGAGACGCTGCAGCGCCGTCTCGTTCTTCTTCGCCTTCGTCACCTCGCCCTTCTCGAGAAGATTCTGGTTCGTGCGGAAGGTGCGCTCCGCGGTCTGCCCGAGGGCGAGCGTCTTGGAAAAGGTCTCGCACACGCCGGGCATCTCCCACACGCCGCGCAGCATGGCCACAAACTGCTCATCCTCAAAGTAGGAGGCGGACAGGCCGGCGTAGTACTGCTCGTACTCCTGCGGGCTCACGACGCCGTCGGGGTTCGTGTCCTCGTTGAACGTGGCCGCGAACTCGTTGTGCACCTCCTCCGCCGTCCGCTGCCCCTTCACGACATCGGGGTGGCGGTCGGCGTGGAAGTTCTGCTGAAGGTACTCCACCGCCACGCTCCCGTTCGGGTTCTTGCGGAAGCTGAGCCACGCCCGCTGCAGCCACGCGCGGCGGATGGGTACCATATCGTAGCGCAGCGCCGCGAGGAAGTCCGTCGGGTCGATCTTGCCGCTGCCGTGGCGGTCCAGCTGCTTGAACACCACTTTCAGGTCCTCCGGCGAGAGGTTGACGCCGTTGGCCGCGAGCGCGCTCGAGAAGACTTCCTCGGTCACCTCGGAGCCGCCAGAGTCGTTAGACACGCCAAGCGCCCGACTAATGCTACGCAGACCGTTGATGGACGAGGGCCCGCGCAACAGTAGGCGCTTGGACTTGTCCACTATCGCCTGAAAGCGGTTGGCCGTAATGAGCGCAGTGTTCATTTTTATGTTGTGGTTTGTCTTGTTGTTTATACTAAGAAAGAGATAGGGAGAAAACTGAATAAATCCTTGTCATGGAAATAAAATCTTTTAAATACCATCTTTCTTGTTGTGCACAAATGGCCACTCTCCGAAAACAAACACTGTTTTAACTATTTTTTTTTTTTTTTGTTTATGTGTGGATATACAGGTACGTGTTCCGCATTCTTTCTACTTCATATATATATATATATATATATATATTAACATACAGAACTACAAGTCATTTATTTTACATAATAGAAGCATTGAGAAATATAGATATGCATATCTATCGATATGACTCCCTATTGTTGGGTTTCCTTCTTTTTTATCGTGTACTGGCCATACTTTGTGTAAGGATTCTCACCTAGCTCATCCTTCTTCTGCGCCTGCGCGGCCGCAACGGCGACGGGGTCCATCTCCATCCACTCCTTTTTATTCTTCATGGTAAACGTTTTCGGCGCCCCGGCAGTCTCGTAGAGGGTCAAGTCTGTCTCTTGCTTCGCGTCGCGTTGCATCTGCTTCTGCCGGCGCGCCTCCATGTTCTGCTCCTTCACCCGCCTCTCTGGTGGAACGTAGTTCGACTCGTTCATAATGCCTAGCTTTGTCTTGTTCAGCTCGGTGTAGTTGGCCTCCTCCTTCTCGGCGACAAAACGATTCGCGCCGTGGCCCTCGAGAGATGTGCTCGCCTGCCATCCACTACGTTTCTCCCTTTTTTCCTCTGAGTTGTCCTCCATGATCGTCTTCGCGAGGTAGCTCATCGGCGGCTCCTTGTCTTTCAACGAGTCACACTGATACGTGTAGTGGTTGAGCGTCGCCGCCTTGGTGGAATTGGCGTCCCACTGCGGCGGCGGAGAGTTGCGCAGGTGTGCCGTGTTCTTCACGCGCTCCGGGAAGTGGCTCGTGACGACGTCCACGCCCTGATACGTGGCGATGGTGTGGTTCTGGGCGCGCTGCGGAAAGGGGTGCGCCTCATCCACGGTGGACGCATTCCAGCGCGGTTGCTGGCCGTCGCTGGGGGCATTTCTAAATTGCTTCACCTCGCGGCGTCGGGTGACGGCGGGGTCGTTCTTGGGCAGCGGCTCGAAGGCCCTATCGTGGAGGCCGTACGTGCCATCGCGGTTCTTTTCTACAGGGGCGTCCTTCTTGGATGCCTCAGACATGATGGAAAGAGGGATTTGACACTAGAAATATACTGGCCGTAACATGAGAGAAAGAGAAGCAGAGTGGGACGAGATAAAAGAATAAAGTGAAATTTCAAAATGCGCACATGAACAACTATAATGATATCAAATATGAATGCATATATTTATGAGGAAAACTGCACGTAACTTTTTTTTTGCTGTTTTATTCATTTATTTATTTACTTTTTTTTTTTTTACGTATAGGCAATTACATTATGATTCGGAAATATCATGCGCATCGTGTACATCATGGGTTGCTGTCACCTTTTCGAATGATAACTTTACGCATAATTTTTTACCAACCTTATCGTGGACCAGGTCGTCCACATCCTTCTCACCAAAGAATAATGTACAAGAATCTTCAAAGCAGCAAAAGTATGTGTGCAATGCGATTGAAAACGCTGCAGATTCGCAGCCCCGTAAGACGTACGGCTTACGATTATAAAACACAATTCTAATATTGCCACACAGTGCGTCGGTGTCTTGCGGCAGGTCAAACAGACACTTCGCTCGCGCCACAAGAGGACCTTGTGGGAGAAGAGGTCGCGAGTCCATGAGCACGACAGAGTGATGATGGCGCTCTCGCTTCTTCTTGGGATGGCCGGTCGCCGGCATCTCATCCAAGCTGCTCCCACTGCTCTTATTGACAAAGTCATTTGCCGTCGTTGCTCCCACCACCAAGAAGTAAACGTCGTCCACGTTCGACACCTTGTGAAAGGAAGAGGACAGCACCTCCACGCTGCACAAACGCACCGTACTGTCCTCCCTCGCCGGCGCCAGCCCTCTCAGGAAGCGCCGCATGTAGTCATAGTAATGCACGTAGCGCCGCTGCGATGGCACCGTCATGCCAGAGTTGTCGACAGTGCGCATGTGGTCAAAGTACTGGATGGCGGCGCCCGCGTCGGGGAACACCTCCGGGTACGCGGCAAGCAGCAAGCAGGACACCATGAGTCCGGTCCTCCCTTTCCCTGCCTTGCAGTGGACCACCACCACATTGCTGGACGCCCGTGTCGCGGCGGGCGGTGGAGTTACCCCCATCTCTTCCTCGCTCACAAGCGGCTCCAGCGGTCCCGCAGACAGCCAGCTAAGCGCGTCTGCCACGAAGTCATGCACAAGTTCTAAAGACGGCACGCAGTGGTCATCGAAGGGGAAGCGTTTGAAGCGGCCATGAAAGCAAGACGAGGCGTCGTAGTGCATCTCACTACATAAGTTGTACACGTAGTAATGATCGTCGTGACGATCGTCGAGAAAGCGCTCCACCTCATGCATCGGATTGCGATAGTAGTAGGCGGTGCCTTGCGCCGGGTACCCCATCGCAATCAAGTTGGGCGTGATGTAAGTGAGGTCGAGGTTGAAGTGGTCGTCCACCCACCGTCGTTTGTTCTGGCTGACACAGCCTCGCACCCACGTGAGCAGCGAGTTGGACTTGGAAGTACTAATAGGAGAGGGGCCTTTGGCCACGGCTGGCGGCGGAGGCTCGGTGTTGGAGTGAAGGCCGTCTGTAGCAGCAACAGCGGCCATAGAAACTGATGAGGAAAAAATAGATGAAGAGAAAGAGAAAAAAAACTTATTTTTTTTTTTTTTTGATGTCACGGATATGCTATAGTTTACGGTAATACACTTTCATAACTCTGTGTACCGTTTGTATACGCTGCTTGGGCGAGGGAGTAAATGGAAAAGGAAAAAGCTGAGTTCCCTCTGTCAGGAAAGAGAATAAGAAGAAAAGAGAAAAAGAATGTATGTGTTGCAATGAAATGAGAAATAACATGACGTTCCAAATACAATCTTAAATCAAAAATCACGAGCAGTTCGTTATTTAAGTGTTGTTGTTGTTCTTGTTGTTTTTGTTATTGTATTTATGATTATTACAAACAGAACGCCAGTTTAAATATCATGTATGCGAAAAGATATTCCGTCCACCGTTACGAAGCATGAACAGCGATTTGATGGAAAGCTCATTCGTCCGAGCACCCACTACACGGTAGACACACCGGCCATCTAAGAAGAGCAAGGTCGTGGGAAAGGTGATGATGTTGTAGGCGTCCACGAGGCGAGGTGCCTCCGTCCCTGCCACCAGAGCTAACTTTACCTCATCCGGGTTGCCCAGATTGAGCGCGTTGATGGACGAAACAAAACTGCGGGTGATGGGGTCCTTCACGAGGGAAGTTGCCGCCGGTTTAGCTGTGGCCGCCGCCATGGCAGCAGCAGCAACAACAGCCTCGCCTGCCTTCTTGTGCTGTGCGGCTAGCGCCTGCGCCTCCATGTCGCCGCTGTGGACAATGACCAGTACGCCTTTCGTCTTGTAGAACTGCATAAACTCACGGAGTACACTCTCGTTAGGCAGCTCCGCAATCTCGTAGCCCGCCGTCGGCGGCTTCGACACCTTCATGATTTTGGTAATGAAGAGGTTAAAAGGAGTTCTACGCAGCATTGTATATATTTGTGTTTTTTTTTCTTTTTTCTCTCCCCAACAGTGGTTGATGGTGTGAAGTAGAAATGCTAAAGACTAAAAAGACGAAAGATCTCAATTTTATCTCTCATCAACTGTGTTTCTTTGAAGAGAAACGTAAAAGAAAATAGGAAAGGGAGAGAAAAGCGGAGATTTGCATGGAATCACGTCATTGTAGCACATGTGTTTGCAGCAAAAAGCAAAAGATGGATCCACATGAAGTAGAAATAGCAAGGGTTTGATCGCCACCTGTTCGTTCTGATTATTCTTTTTATTATTATTTGTCATCGTCACAATTGCGGACACATGGTTTAGGTTTAATATGTAAATGATAGATATGAGAAACGAGCCTTTACCTTCTTGCTATTATTTTCTTATTAATTATTATTATTATTCAAGGTGAGCCACATTATTATGTCTTCCAGCCAGCATTCTTCTCATATTCTATGCGCATCCGCTTCTCTTCCTCGGGGGATGGCGTGGGGAACATAAACACCAGTACAATAAACATAATGGGCACTAAAATCATCTGAATCTTGAGCATCTTAATCGCTTCCGTCTTCACCTTCCCTTTGACTGTGGTGTCCTTACCAGGCATACGGTCTGCGCTGTGGCTGGAGAAGCCCTCACCAGCGGCAGACGCCCCGGCGGCAGCGGCGGCACCTTCAGCCGCGAGCAGTCGTCGCGTGCAGTTCAGCACCAACGTGCATTGGGTGCGGCGAAGCATTTCAATGGAATACGATGCGAAAAAAAAAAAAGTGTATTTTAAAATTCAACTTACACCTACGCAAAGAAAGAGAGAAAGAGAGGGAGAAAAAATATATATATATCGATATGTAGAGATGTGTGCAACGGGGTGTAAAACGTGAGATAATTAAACGCATCCTCAAAAAGGGGAAAAGGGGGGAGAAAAAGGTGATCGTAGTTGATGCGCTTTAAATTCGGGCCGACGGTTGTATATATACTCTTATTCTCACTGCCATACAAGTGGTAAAAGATGAAAAAAAAAAAAATAGCTTTCAGAAAAAACAAAGAAGGAACGAAACATGGGTAAAAAGAAAAGCAATTTTTAAACGAGATCACAAGTCTAAACGTGAAGAAAAGTGACGTAAAATAAGAAAGGAAACGAAACAAGAAAAAAAAAAAGCACGCGAAAGAGGAAAAAAAAAAAAACAATTCATCGCAAAAACAGGGAAAAAAAAAAGAATAGAGACACTACAGAGCGGCACAGTAAGTAAGCAAATGAAATGAAAAGAAACGCTGCTTATCGCATGTTATTTTTTGCTGCGCTTTCGCTCCGGGAAGTTCCGAAGGGGAACCCCGTTCTCATAGGCATACCGTGCGTTGGGTGAGAAGACAGGCACACGTCCAGTGGGGCTGCCATCCGGGCCAAAGCACGGCTTCCCTACCTCCCTGTTGTTGACGCCCAGCACCATGGGCCCAAAGAAGCGGAAGAGACGGCTTCCCTCCGTTAGCCGCTCCTCGTTGTTGGGGATGCGTCGTCCGAAGATGAGCCGCCCCAACGTGCGGAGCGACACGGAGCTCCTGAAGCTCTTGTACCATCGCTGCATCGCCTCCCGCCGCCGGGACGGGAAGAAGAACGAGAGGGCGTAGAGAATCATTGAGATGGCAAGCTCCGAATAAATGGAAATAATCACGACGGGTCGCACCCACAGCAGCATCATCCCCTCTAGGAAGAGCACCCGTAGCGACTGCCACCACGAGTCGTGTATACTAAAGTCAACCTCCGGCCGCAGGAGCTGCTCGCCCATCGGCCCGCTCAGCAGACCGTCCGACACTAAAAAGTCGATCATGTCATTGTACCCCATCCAGAAGAGGTTACGATACTGCTTTTCGTCAGGGGGATAGACGGCCCACCACGAGGGCACGAAGGAGCGCGGGTGCACACTCGCGTCTTGGAAGTACATGCCAGACACGGTGATGCAGTTGGGCTCGTTCATGTGCGGTGTGAAGTCGGAGAAGCCGCCATCCACCACCCAGTCTCCGGTAGATTCCATGCGAAACGGCATCCCAACAAGCGGCACCATACAGCAGGACGCCACCAAGATCTCGTGCATGTGCTCATAGGAGTCGAAGCTGCTGAACATCTTCTTCTCGATCTTGGGCAGCTTGGTCACGTTCACCTCCAGCACGCCGCTCATCATGTGGGCGCGCACCGCGGGGTCCGTGTCGATCTTGGTCAGCTGCTCCCCAAACCGGTGGATGGCCGTGAGGAGGTAGCGCTTCATGCAGAATATGTTGAAGATGGAGGAGCGGAAGTGCTTCGCCGAGGCCAGACAGAAGTCCCGCACGGCGAGGAAGTCGTGCTGCCCAGAGGCAAGGCAGGAGGCGGCGAGCGCGCCAGCGCTGCTGCCAGAGAAGCGAACCCGCACGCCGTCCGCCTGCAGCTTGTACAGCACACCACTATCGACTAGGGCGTGGGCGACGCCGAAGTAGTACATCTGGAACCATCCGCCGCATGAAAAGGAAAAGGTGAGGTCAAATTCTCCTGACGAAGTGGTGCTAGTATTCGCAATACCGTCAACTGAGTTGTCAGCTGAGACTCTTGCAGACGTAAAAGAAGCGCCATCACCCGATCGGTTTTTCGTTGGCATCTAAAGGGACGAACGAATAAAAAAAGAGGAGAGAGATAAACAACGAAACAGAGAAAGAGAAAACGGCCGAAAACGATTATGTCCTTGATCCAAAAGATATTTATATAATATTTGATTCGATGTCGGAGGTAAACAGCACTCAAACTTTTTTGCACGCGGACGCCACTAATACAAAGATGTACCTATATTAATGAATGAAGTGAGTTTAGATACCTTTTTTTTTTATTTGTTATATAGTAGTAATGAAAGGAAGCTAATAATAATAGGATATAAAATTTTAAAAAATATATATTTGTATAGCTTGAAATTATTGAGTAAAGCGTGAGTCAATAAGATTTATA
>AUXN01000546.1:0-10256 GCA_000482125.1 Strigomonas galati
GAAGTTTCAAAAGAGCAGAAAACAAAAAAATTAGAGGACGTCCATGCTAGGCTTACATCGAGTATACCATTTCTACACACATATACGCGCATTCACAAAAGGATTCACTTCCCATTTCTCGAGAATTAAATGAGCTTAAAGGCACCCTTTACGAAACAGGAAGGATGAAAATAGTAAACCAAGAAAAGAAAAAAAGAAACGAGTCAAGATAGCTCGTTCTTCCCCCTTTACGTCTGTAAGAGGGACACTGGAAAAGTAAAAAGAAATCGTGTACGTGCTCGTAAAGAGTTAAGAAAAAGAGATGAGAAGCGTTTTGCAATACTTTTTTTTTTTTAATTTTTTTGTTTATATTCCGTCTTACTGGTCAATGTAGCACTTCGTGTTAGCAGACAAAAACATGGCATAGGAATGCGTGAACCTCAGCTCGTCCAGAGCAAAAAGCCTCTCAGATAAAACAATGTTATTGAGTAACTTACATTCCGTAGCATCAACCCTCTCCAGCTTTATGCACCCTCGGAGAGGCGCGAGTGTTCTTATCCCTGTGCCGCGAATGTTCAGCTCCTTTAGCCCACGGAGATCTGACAGTGGATCAAACACTTCCAAGTGCTCACACCCACTTAGGTCCAAGCGTGTCAGGCCTGTGCAACTCTGAAGTGCGGAAATGTCGGAGACACCGCTGTTGGCAACTACCAGGTCGGTCAGCATTGTTAAGCTCTCCAATCCAGTTAGAGTAGTCAGCTCCGAGCATCCTATTAAAAATAGCTTCTTTAAATTGGTGCATCCACTGAGAGGAGAAAGGTCCGTCACAAGCGTAAAACTCAAATCAAGCATCTCCAAAGAAGCCAGAGACTCGATACCTGAAAGGTTGCGCACCTTCAAGCACTTATTCAGAGACAGAGTTTTGAGATTTACGCATCCCGCAAGACCAATGAAATCTGAGACAGAAGAGCGGTGAAACCGCAAGAGCTGTAGATGTGCCTTGTCCTCAAGGCCGTGCAAGTTTCGTAGATTTTCTGTCCACTGCAAGTCGATAGATTCCAAGCTCACGCATTTTTCCAAGAGGGCAAGGCTGTCAACAGGTGCGTCATACAGAACGGGTGTTTTTAATTGAAACAAACCTTGAATACCGTTCAAATCCTGTAACTTGTTGCATCCCCAAGTATCCAACGTCACAATAGAAGTGCAATCTTTCAAAGCGGAAATGTCCTCTACCGCAGAGTCCGTGAGATCCACAGACACTTGCTGCTTCAATTTTTCCACTCCGTGAAGATTCTTCAAGTAGCCACACTTCCATACAACCAAGTTCTGCATTGAGATGCAACCGCTTAGTGGAGTGATATCGTCCACCAGAGCATAGGACATGGTGAAATTTTTTAACATGAGCTTATCCTCCATTCCTGAGAGGTTGGCCAGTTGCTGGCACTCGGAAAGAATTAGCTTTGTTAGTTGTGCGCAGCGAGTAAGGGCTTTGAGATTAGTCACCGCAGAATCAGTAAGATCCAGGGCCGTCAATTGCGTGAGATTTTCGAGACTTTGCAAGTTGCTCAGTTTTTCGCATTTCTTCAGATATAACCTCTGCAGCTGAAAGTAGCGCCCCAGACCATCAACATTTTGCAGCGGACTGTCGAGAAGTATCAGCTCCTGAAGGCAAGTCAGCTCATGCAGGCCTGCGAACGAAGTCAGTTTTGAAGCTCCTTCTACTCCTAGAATCTGCAAATGGTGGCAGTGGCCCAAAGCAGAAAAGTCCCCCAAGGCCACGGGCGATGGAGATAGAATGCGCAAAGTAATCAATTTGCTAGCCAAACAGCCTCCGCTCGCAATGGTAGGGTCCAGCGAAAGCAGCTTGCTCAGTACATACTGAAGGCCAGCTCCGTTAAGGGCGCCAGCATTTTGAAGCACAACACCGCACGGCTGTACCACTTGCAGCCACCAGATGCACCTCATGACGGCAGCAAGGTCCGTCACATCCAAGTAGCAGGACGACGAGATGTGCTCTTCGTCATCGTACTCGAAGGACACACAACGCTCAGGGACGGATTCCGGAACCTTGCCTGCTGTGTAAAAGTGCTTCTCTGGTTCTGCATCACTGTTGTTCTGCTGATGGACTGTTTTGCTCTTAGGTCCGTGAAGCTCGCACATGGCGCGCAACGCCTTGCACGACGCGTACAAGGCGAACGAGGGGCGTGACGTGTACTGCAGCGCATGCAACATGCCTTGATCCTTCATAACGGACCACTGTTCCTCACAGTCTGTGGGTTCCATATTTTCCGCAGAGTATCTGGAAGTAGAGAAAAAAAAATATATATCCAGCAAACATTAACAAAGGGTAATACGAAAAAAAAAGGGGGCGAAAATACACATACCAGGGTGGTAGCAGGGAAAAGACAAAATTCCTTTTACAAAACGCAAAAAAAAAAAAAAAAGTCCAAGCATGCAAGAGCTTACGTGATGCTAATCAGAAAAAAAAACGCGTGGGAGTATGGTTTCGGTTCAGTTCATTACGACAAACAGCTCACCAATATTTATGAAGCAACACAAAAACATTCATTAAATAAAAGATACTAGTATGCATGCAAATGCAGCTTCAAGGCCAGAAAACTAAAAAAGAACTCTCTCTCTCTCTCTCTAATAACGTAACCTCTTTTTATGTTTATTCTAGTGGTTGCGTCTTTTCTGTAGAGCCTTTGCGCACATACTGCAAAAGTGCGTACGAAAAAGCTTCTCTTGAAAGCCAGAAGACCAGTTCTTCATATCCACCGCATCCCACCACGAAAACAGCTGCTCTACCTTTTCGGGGTTCTCCTCCAATTGTTTCAAGTAGGAGCCAAGCTGGCGGAACCCATCCGTCTTCTGGTTTAGAGGAAGCTCATAGAGTCGATTCGGAACCTGAACTGTGGATGTGGTCACGCCGTCCTTCGCCACACGAGGCGGAGTGCCTTTTGGGTGCAGCAACGTGTATATGGGCGCGCTTTCTGAGAAGAACTGCGTGTAGTGCAATGTTGGGGGTGCTTGATTCACATCGCCGGCCGCGAGAATGATGTCAGATTGTGCCACATGTTGGTGTATGTGATGCTGTGAAGCCAGCGCTGTAACCGTGTGTTGTGGGAGATGAGAGCGCTGCGCTGCGGAAACGACTTGGTTGACCTGTTCTTGGTTTATCGAGCGCACGTGCGCCTTTTCCTTTTCCCATTGGAGCTCATCCAGCAAAGGAAACTGCCTCAGTGCATTGATGACGCTGTCGGGTGTAGGAATATACTCTGCGATGCTGGGGGAGCCAATGTAAATCGGCACAGCACCACTCAAGAGTGCATTGTATACCTTTTCCGTCACGTAGTCTTCTTCCACAGTGTTTTCAAACGCGAGCACGTACTTGTACTTCTGCATTACGCATCGAACCTGATAATCGCGAAGCAGGTGCGGCGTCGCCTTCAGATCATACAAATGGGAAGACGTGTTCGAAACTGGAAACGCTGCCTTGGTGCTCCATATGTCACGAGCGATGCTCTCACTATTACATGGTGCGGGCACTTGCAGATGAAGGACATTGTGACTATTCCCGATAGGGCACCGACCAAAATTATGCACACGGTAGTGCTTGGCTATCTCCTGCAGCCACGCCATTCGGTTGTGGTGGCAGTTGGAGATAAACACCGCGATGGCAGACTTACGAGACTGCCACTTTACAGCAAGCGCGTGTGAGCGCGTCGTGTAGTCCTGAGCAGGTGTCCCCTTTCGCTTGTTAGGTTGTGGTATCGTATAGCGAGCACCCATACCAGACTGTGTTTGATACAGCCTCGCTATCTGGTTCAAAAAACCTTCCTTACGGCCGCTCTGTGCAGGGCGCTCCTCTACTTTGGGATTACCCTGGCGCAAACGACGATTCAAATGCAAAATAAGTTCAAAATCATTCTTGTAGGTATGTGCAAAAGACCAAGGGTTCCGCGTAGGGAGATCTGTAACAGCTCGGCGTCGGTTTGCATCTAGCAAAGGTTTTTGAGAGAGTGGGTTCCCACGGGTCAAAAACATGACTTCGTCGAACTGATCTAGATAATCACTTCGCAGCACGTAATCAGAAAACCCCATAAAGCTCTCACCATATATAAAGGCGGTGTGCAAAGGTAAAAGACGATACTTTGTAGTGGTAGTATTGGCCCTGATCTTGTCCGTCCAAAGAAACGGAAGCCCTTCGCCAAATTGAGTGAGCCAAATGTCAGCGGACAGGTAATACTCTTTCAGTGACTTTTCATCCTGTGGCTTCCTTGGTGTTAAAGACTGGCACTCAAACAGATCCTTTTTGGTCAGCACGCGCCCTCCTTCCGCAACCAGCCCGGCCTCCACATCGCGCAAATTCACATCGTAGCTACCCTCCGCGCCACCCACGAGCGCCGGATCAACACAAAAAAAGGAGCACCGATGTGCGATGCTAGGGTTTTTGCGCAACGTCCGGCTTGACTGTGCTGTAGAAGGCTTTGTCGCATTAGGTTCATCGTCACATGAATAGAGAAAATAAAAAAGTGCAGCATCACCAGTGGCTACAGTAACTGTTTTGTCCGTCTGTAAAGGCGCCGCGCTGCCTTCGTGATCTAAAGCGTACCGCTGAAAAGTCATGGATGGGATGGCCGCTCGCGAAAAGTAAAACTGAGCCAATGGATCACGTTCGTTGCACTGCAGTCGCCGCTTGTACTCGCTCCTGCTCGGTATGGAGATTACATATCGACGTGAGGGATCGATCTGTCGATAGCGTCTATCACTAGGCTTCACAAACTTGGCGGCATGCATCGTTTGGCTAAACGACGGCCAGATGCCGCACGGCGTGTAATAAAGCACTGCATACGTGTAAGTGCTGACGATTCTGACGAAAAGAAAAATAAGCAGCAAGAAGAGCAAAAGCCCTATACAACAAAAAGAGCGACGTGACCGCACTCCCTTTGTTCTTCTTGCCATCATAAAAAGATTCATGAGTCGCCGAAGGATATTTCCTTTCCGCATCGCTTCATCGCGGGGAGTCTTGTGCATTCTACGACCATGTGGCTCGTGTAAAGCATGATCCTCCTTCGTGCAGTCGTCGCTACTGGGACATTTTGTTTGACGAACTCTTTCGTTCATCTTAAAAAAAAAAAAAGAGTGCAATATAACCGAAGAGAAAAGATGCAGACGGCTTCTACGGTGTTATGAGTTTAAAAAAACAGTAGATATACTTGAGGAAAAAAAAAGAAAGAGAGAGAGAGAAAGCAAAGTAAAATGGAGAACGTATTCAACCAAAAAATTTATCATTCAACATCACTTCATTAGGGAGTTAAGTGGATAAAGAGAAGGGGGAATTGGAGCATCCATCCGTTCATCTAATACGTAACAGCATGTCTGTTTAATTTGTATTTTATTTTTCTAAATCTGCAGTACAAAACAAAAGAGTAATATTCTGAAATCTAATCTATACCTGAAATAATCGGAAAGCAAATGAAAACTAATAAATAATAATAATAACAAGAAAAAAAAATCTAATATTTAAAAAGAAGTAAAGTGGAAAAAAAAAATCTACAAAAAGCGTTTATATATCTATTTTGACAGAAAGGTAGAAATCAAGCAGGTGACACAGCTGTTGTTTGTGCGCAGTAAGTGTGCTAGCGCGAGGCATTCGGTTTGTTTTCATTTTGCGTCAATCTGTCAAAGACGCTGCCCCCGGCATTGGGCCTCCTTGACATTACCTTGGTCTGAATGGGCTCATCCTTCACAGCTACCTTTTTATGTGCTAACGTCTTACTGGTAAAGGTGTTCGGTTTTGTGTGGTTGGCGAGACTTGGTTTCACGGTGTGCACTGCAGCTGGTCGTGATTGCAGGACCGACTGCGGTCTGGACGAGACAGTCGTAGATCCAGCGCCTCCGCTCTTTGTATTTTCTGCAAGGAACTTTTCGACATCGACGCCATCAACGATTAATGGTGAGGATAGCTCTGACTGTTGTGTAGTTTGCTCTCCTGCTGCGCGCCGTTGCAGATCCTTCCACGAGTTGAGCGCACTTTGCAGTCCGGTGCGCAGCTTGGGCAGCTCCGTCGCCAGCCGCTTTCGGATCTTCTCCTCCTCCAGCAACTGCTTTGCCATGTTCACCTTGCGACTGAGGAGGCGCTCGCGGCTGTTTTCCTGTAATACGCGTTTTTCCTCCTCGATAGAAATTAGTCGTTGCATCATATCCCGGCACCCGTCGACGATATCCACCCGCTGGGTAGCATCACGAACGTGCTCGCGTAGAAACAGCAAGCCAGAGCTAAAGGCGTCCACGGAAAGAGCAATCTCCGTCGTTGTAAGTGACAGTCGGTCGAGTGTCGTTGCGCTAATCTCATGCACCTTGTCGTCTTGTAGCAAAAGCATCAGCTTTTCTGATAGTGCGTCGTCTCCATTCTGGGCAAAAAAGAAGCGCACGGTCGGCCCCTGTTTCGACTTTTGGCCATGTGAGGGCTTCTCCAGCCGACGTTGCGCCGATGCCAGCGCACCAAAATCCTTCTTGAACTCCTTCATGAGTGACACGAGGGTCTTCGCCTGAACACTTTTGCGCACATGTTGCACGTGCGCGAGAATGGGGGAATAAGAGGGTGCCGAAAGCACCCGCTGCACACTCGTGGGTATGGCGCCGTCGTTTGCAACGGCAGCGTGGGCTTGAAAGGAGGCCGCATCCTTGTCGTACTGTTTGCGCAGGCGACCCACCTCCGCCTCCACGTCGCTCAGCCGCAGCGCCCCTTCAGCGAGCATGCATGGTGTGCTATTGCGAAGAACGGCCCGCAAAGCATCCAGCTCGGTCTCCGTATGTGCCTCCATATCTTGGTTCACGCGCATCATCTGGTCCAAAATGCTCGAAGCCTCCGTGTCGATCCGGTGAAGCGAGAGGTTTTGCTGAAAGCCGTACTGGTCGATGGCAGACGTGTCGCACGGCGGAGGAGGGGGTAGCAGTGTAGGACTCTTTGGTTCTGGGGGCGGTTGTACTTCTGTCTTGGAGGTCGCCGCCTCCTCCTTTCGATTTTGTGATTTGGGCTCAAACGTCGCGCGTGGCTTTAGGAAGCACGTCGTCTCTCTATTGGTGAGAAAAATATTTACCGAATCTGTGTCCATCAAAAGACGAAGCTCATCGCTGTCGTGGCGACTGCTCGAATCATTCGAGGATTGCTTGAGATGCTCATCCGAGCGGGCCTGCGAAAAGCACGAGGAGCGCCGTCCCTGGGCCGACTCAGCCGTCTGATCGGGTCCTGGCACCGTCATCGTAGGATAGGACGGGGGCGGAGGAGTCCACTTCAGCAAGGCACCCGGCTGCTGAGAAAACTGCTTGAGGTAGTACTGCCGCCATTGTGTTTGCTCTTCTGGTGATAGTTTTAGGGCGCCCTTGCACATGCACAGAACTCGGAGAAGTCCAAGACGGTGCTCGGCAACGGCTTCCAAGCGCAGCTTTTCCTTGTTGAGCAGCTCCCTCAACTGATGATGTGAATACTGAGAAAAGGGTCCTTCCGATTGAGAAGGCGTCGTCGAAAAGTCCTTAAACGCGTCAGCGGTCGTCAATTCCTCCAACGTACTCCCATCCAGGCGGATGCTCTTGAGGCGGGGAAATAGAGGTGCGTTGGCGGTGGCCGCGCCAGGTCCCGTGCAGTCAAGGGACGCTGTAAGTGAGTGTGTCTCCTCCGCTTCCTGTTGCAACAACTTCGTGTACGTAGAAGTCAGCTCCGCAATGGAGGGTGTCACTTCAAGGCGTAGCGCAAAGGTGAGCACTGCCCGGAGCAGCTCCTTGTTTTCCAACACAAGACGGTGTTCTTCTGTTTTGCTGATGGTTTCAAAATCGGAAAGAAACGGCTTCAACGAGCCGTCCACAAAGTTACGCCACCTGTTCTCGCGCTCACTTTCGGAGTAGCCCATCCGCGTCCAGGTCGAGGTGACGGACACGTACACATTGCCGATAATGGATTCGAGCGAAGCGTCCTTGGATGTTAGAGGTGATCCAGTGCGGCAGTGGCATGGCAACTCCCCCTCGCCATCGTTGGAACGACTCCGTTTCATGCAGGAGATGAATAAGTGTGCAATGACTTGAAGTACTTTGAATTTAAAAAAGGAAAAGAGAAAGAGAGAGAGAGAGAGAGAGAGAGAGAGAAGGAAAGGGGGAAGGGTAGAGGAGATAAAGTGTATTTAAGTGTACAAGTCATACATGGCGTTCTTGTTTTACTGTTTATGTATTGTCATGAGGTAGCTCGCACCACACCATACCATACCATGATGGAACATGTGTAAGTGTACACACACAAGAACTTCATGTTTTGAAGATAGGCAACAAAAGCAATAGGAGGAAGAAGAAGAAGGGAATAAATATCAATTTTTGGATTGCAGCAGCAAGCTGCAGTGCATGGTGCCTCGGGACGTGTTCACTGCGTCTGGGTGATGCAGGGTCGGCTCAGTAGCAGTTTCCCTTCCTGGCAAGGCTTCATCGCCGTGAATGTTGAAGATGTGGTCGATGGCTTCCACACCTTGCATGAGAGAATGGTCTTGATTGGCCACCTCATACTTCCACGCGCCGAATCGTCCACGTGAATATATGGAGTACTTCTCTCGCAACTCGGGTAGACATTTTGCCAACACCTCATTGCGCCCGTTCGTAGGGATCGGATACCCTTTCTGCTCATAGTGGTGCCAGTGCGAAACAATCTCAGCATCTTGTGTCAGAAGACCAGCGTCCAAACAGCCCTGCACGCACCTCTCAATCAACTCCGCACCGACGATAGGCGTATTGTTGCTGTTGCTCCGTTTCTCACTCACCTCCAGCATTAGGCTCCAGCATCCTTCCGGTGCGTTGTGCTCTGCATAATTGGAAAATACGGTGGCCCGATAAAAACAGATGTGGCTCTCAGGAAAATAAAGCCAGCACGCTGTCTTGAGAAATGAAGGAACCGTACCACGCATGCCCAGCCCCACAATGTGCGTGGAGCTGAAGTCCAGTGTATCTGCCAAAAGCCGGTAGGTTGCTGCATCCAATCCGGAGTGCGAAAGAGGGGGTTGGTGTTTCTCCAACGCATCTGCGAGTGCCCGCAGCAGCTCATCTAACGGAATAGAGGAGAGTAAGTGCTTATAATGCACGTGTTTGCCACCTTGCAACGTGAGAATTTTTCCCACAGGGTCAATTGCCACTACCTTGTTTTCAGGTCCTAAGAGGAGATGAGATTGTGGTAGTTTGCGCACCAACGATCCGTAAATGCCTCCAGTGCCTCCCTCTTTCGGAAAACGGAAGGTGGCGTTGGGGCCCCACCCGACATCGTCCTCGTTCTGTTCGATGTTCTTTTTTATCTTTGCGAGGTCAATCTGGGCCACACGCTCGCCTACCCACTCACAGCTCATGGCAGACGGGGGCACCGTCCACAGTTTTGTGTTGTAGGGGCGCATAAAAATAGAAGCGATTCCTTCGCCAAACTGGTTGGTGAACCACTGTTCGAAATTCAGTGCTGAAGAGGGTTTATCCGCATTGGCGCTCGTTGTGCGTACCAACCCATCCAAACACTCGTCGCGGAGCTTCGAGGGAAGACGATGAATGTTGTTCTGAAATGGATAAGGGACCCAGGACTCGGCAACATAGATATGTGACTCTCTCTGATGCACGTTCCATCCTTCCTTGTCGATGGACAGGTCCATCACATCGTCATAATATTGATAGTGTGAGAAAATTACGTGGCCGCCAATGTCCCACGTGAAGCCATGGCTGTCCTTAAAGCTGCGAGACAGGCCGCCAGCCACATCGGTTGCATCCAGCAAACACCAAGATGCACATTTTTTTTCTGTCAGCCGCACAGCCGCTCCAAGCCCTGTTGGCCCCGCACCAACGATGGCAACATCAACGTCTAATCTACTATCTTGCATTGCAGTGACCTTACTTGCACGTAGTTAGTGTGTAAAATGGAATAAATACTGCCATCAGAATGTATATGTATTTAAAATAACGATGCAAAGAGGAAAAGAAGAGAAAGGGGGAAAAAGAAAAGGAAAAGAAATAGAGGTATGGAATCATAAGGGAGCAGTTAAAAAGAGGAAAAAAAACGAAACAGCAAACACAGGCATGCGGGCATTGCAGATACTAGACACTATTCTTCAAATCGTACCACAGAGACGTGTACATTTCAAATTTAATAATGATGAAAAAAAAATGATAGTATTCTATGATTCGAGGGAGTAAAAGAAAAAAGAAAAACTTCAGTCTTTATAGCATTTAAGTAGCACACTGCTGGAAAAGTAATAATATGA
>AUXN01000547.1:0-10237 GCA_000482125.1 Strigomonas galati
GCCTGTGTGTACCGAAAGTTCGGTTCCCAGAGGAGAAAGCACCATCGGTGCTAATGCAACTCACTCATACGAGCTACTGACGTTGCCGCTCCAGAACTACCCACCGCCCCCGGGATGACGCCCAGGGGACAGACGGAAAATCCGTCCGCTTCTGGAAGGCTTTGATTTAGTGACTTTTAGCCCAGAAGAAAAGTAATTTTTTCTTCCAGTTACACCGTATCGCCACGTTGAGGCAGTCACAGGCTCAAACACATCTGCATCGTGCCTAAAATAATGCAGCAGAAAGCCTATCTACGGCATCCAGTTTTATCAGTGCAGTGCACTTGGCAAGCGCCTCCAACATATTGGGGCACCTATAGTAACAGCTTGCGTCGGTGTTGAACTCAAAGAGATCAGTATACAAAGGCACACCATTTGGTACCATAGCTTCGTCAGAGAAGAGTATATCCAGCACCTTTCGTAGTTTATCGCCAGACAGCTTATTCACATGCTGAAGTTGTATTGCTCCCGGCCGCGTCAGCTGCAGCCACCAGAGTAGGCGTTGCACCATCTCCGCATCGCGAACATCGATCTCGCAGGTCGCATACTCGGCCTTACGCTCATCCTTCACAAAGCGCACAGGAGATGGAAAGGTAGTCTCCTCCTTCATTCTCCTGCGTTCATGCTCATCCTCCTTGGTCTTCGCACCCTCCACTGCCGATTGCTCCTCCACATTGTGCTCCACTTCACTGAGCGCCCTCACGCTCAAGGAGGAGACAGCCACCGCCCGCGGCCTCACGGGCATATAGCCAAGCACAAGCCTCACGCTCTCCTCCGTGGTGCGGTTCCACCAGGTCGACGGATCGTCGCTCATTTGTGAGGCTTTGCTGGAATAAAACACTATCTGATTCGATGCCAAGTAGAATTTATAATTCGCCTGTAGCAATGGTAAAATTTAAAAACAAATGGAAAAGGAAAATATCTATGTCTGATTTATTGTAAGTTAAAATTAAAAATTACCTATAGAAACGGTAAAATTCTAAAAAAGAAAAGAAGTAAAACAATTAATGTCTGATTTATTCTAAATAAAATATAAAAATATCTGTAGAAAGGGTGGACTTAGAAAACAAATGGAAAGGAAAAAACGTGTGTTTAATTGTGTTTTTAATAAAGTTTTTAAACTGTCGATAGCAAAGGTAGACTTCTAAAGCAAACGGAAAGGGAAAAGAAAAGAGTGGAGGAGAAAAAGAGGCATATGTACGACTGCACACTCACCTTGCTGATCATTCTTCTCTCTTTCAAGCATCCTTCTCAGTTGCCAGATACACATATTTGCTGAGAGTCACCACTCTCGTGTTTTTTGAAAACATGAAATGAAGATAAAGTTCAAACTGAAAAGGAAAGTTTTAAAAAAATATGGAAAAGTGACTGGACGCTTCGGAATTTAGCTGTCACAGATAACATTGTTGATTCTGAAAGAGGGGAAACAAATAAGAAAAGGAAAACAAGAAAAAAAGAGAAGTCGAAGAAAAGAAAACGAAAAAAAAGTTAGCATATTCACGTACACACTGCCAGACCACTCCCTCATCCTTTGAGACAGCAGTCGTCTCGAAGGCAACAGACAGTGGCGGGGCTGCGAAGATGAGAAGTGGTGCACGCTGCAGGTCTGTCTCTGACAGCGGCTCGGCTCCCTCCAGCCGCAGCGACAGCGAGCACGTAAGAGCACGGGCCATCTACCGGCGAGGGCCACCACGGAAGTTAAATCGGAATGGTAAGACAGGAGAGTCCTCGGAAATAGAAGACACTGGAAAGGGAACCGTGGAGGGCTCACTGGGGGTGCCTTCTCTGCTCTCGCGCTCATCCATCCACAACTCGCGGCCTCTTTTCCTCGTCACAGGGGTGGCGGCGGTGGTGGCGGGCAGAGAGGGGCTGTCGGGCTCCGAGCTCCCGCTCGGAGTCGCGCATGAAAGGGGAATTGAGGATATCCACGATTGTTGGTCGTGCACTCGGATCCAACCCCACCAGCTGACAGATCAAAACCGCGCACGTGCGGCAGACCGTGTCGGGGATGGAATCCTGGGCGTTCCTTATATGTATGTACACGCCCTCCACCGTTCTGATCTCAAAGCAGCGTTTGCCGCACATGAGCTCGTACAGAACGGCACCAACACCCCAGGTGTCCGCTGTAAAGGGGTACTCGTTTCTCTGGCTGATCTCGGCGGCCATGAAATATGTCTGTGGCTCCACCTGCCTAGCGGAGCTGAAGCCGCACAGCTTGATAGTGCCTCCTTCCGTACCGAGCAGAATATTAGCAACACTGATGTGACGGTGAATGAAGCCATTGGAATGCATGCCATCGATGGCACGGCACAATTGCAAAATAATGCTCTTCACCTCCGAGAGGGTAAACTTCTTCTTCTTTCCTCCCAAGAGCGCCAGCAAATCTGTGCCATCGTATCGCTCCATGAGAACATATTGGTGAGCGTCGTCGCGAAAGTCCTTGAAGTACTGAATTATGTTGGGGTGGTTTAGTGCGTCGTAAATGTCGAGCATCATCCTTGTGTATTCAGCGCCCCACATGGATCGGTCGATCACCTTGCAGGCGTACACGGTTCCGGTTTCTTCGTCCACAAACTCGTACACCTTGCAGAACCAGCCCCTGCCGAGAAGCTTTCCGCACCGGTACGAAGCCACCCGCGTGCCACTGACGCGGTGCAGCTCCGTGATGATGGTTCCTTCCCTCAGAGTGCCGTATACGTAGTTGGCTGGAGCGGAGGGTGGCACCGCCGCCGTGGACAACGGGCGAGGATCTGCTGTTGTTGGATTTGATCCACCTGTAGAAGACAGCGGTGGGCTGTTATTGGATGTGATATCCGTTGTTGGAGTAGGCTGCCTCTGCATCTGATGTAGTAGCGTAGATAAATGGAGAAAAAAAAAAAGAAGAGTATGTGTATAAACACTATTGAATCGCCGCGAGCATGAATGTTTATGCAACATGTGCACACACGCACGCACACGGGTGTGACAGAGAGAGAAGGGGGGAGAGAGGACGAAAAGAGACGTGATAAGAAGAAAAGAGAGAGACACACACACACACACAGAAAGAAAGAAAGGCACGGCCGAAAGCAAACACACGTAGCAGAGGAGTGCATGAAGCACACTCTTTTTAGTTTCATTTTTCCATCATCATTTTCGCTCATTTTTCCTTTGATACGATTTTCCCATTTTCCCTCCACCCCGTGATTTGTGTATTTGTTATATCCCTTGAATCTGTAATGTCTACTATATCGAGTCTGTAGACATTATTTAAAAAAAAAAAACGGGAGGAGGGAGTATAAATAAAAAGTCAATAAACAATAAACAATAAACAATAAGAAAAAAGGAGAAAAGAAAGGAAACACAATCTATATAAAGAAAGGAGCCTCACTTATCACACACTGACGTCTTCAAAAGCGAGGAGTGTGCGGAAAACAAACAATAACGAAAAAAATAATAAAAATAAAAATAATAAAACTTTATGGAAGATAAAAAAGGCAAATCCGCAGAGATACGGAATATAAACGTGAATTATGAGTATCTGTTATATGTGTTCGTTGGATACTAGTTCTGTCTGAAGAATTTCTATCGGTGAAAATCAAAAGCGGAAAGAACCGCTGGTGCAAGACGACGTGTGGTCAGCGAGAGAGAGAGAGAGAGAAAGAGGCTCAGTGTTGGCAGCGCGTCGGGCATGACAGCCCAGTGCACCTCATCAAGGACACCTTCCCGTTTTGCATGCATCTCTCCAGAAGCTGCAAGTTAGCGATGTGGTGGTGGTGGGAAAGAGCTACTACTTTACTGAACTACGCTGGCGTCCATAAGCCTCTCAGGAAGCGTTTGTGCGTGCGGCCCTCCAGCTTAACTGATTGCAGCTGCGTGCACCCAACAAGTGGCGGTACGCACGTCACCTGCGTACCTCGCACGCACAGCTTGCTCAGAAGGGTCAGCACCTCTGCCCCTTCGAGCGAGCCCACTTGACGACAGTCTTCGATCCTGAGCGTCTCTATGCCAATGCAACCAGTGAGACCACTGAGGTTGGGCAGCAGCTCCTCCTCCGCGAGGACGAGTTTGGTTAAGGATAGCAGAGTCCCCAGAGCTCCCAGGGAGGTCACACCTGTGCCCCGCAGCGTCAGCTTCTTGAGGCCGCCACATCCACGGAGAAGCGATGCGCTCCAAGGAAGGTCGCCAGTAAGGGAAAGCTTAACAAGGCTCTTCGGCATCGTCACGTTGGGTAGTGTGCTCAGGTCATGGCAGTCTGCGATGGTGAGTTTCTGTAGTGCCTTGCATTTCGAGAGAGGCTCCAGGGATTTGATCCGCAAATTGGAAAGAGTCAGTTCTGTCAGCGCGGTGAGGCCTTGTAGCCCTTGGAGGGAGTACAAATTACGACAAGATTGAACCGTCAGCTTCGTCAAGCCTCTACACTTGGACACCTGTTCGAGCGTGTTCACGCCGAGCTGTACAAGCGCAAGTTCCGCCAGATGGGGAAAGCTGTCGATGCCAGCAAGTGCGGTCAGCGCCCAGTGCGACAGAGAGAGCTTCACGAGACTGCGGCACTTCTGGAAGGACTGCGGGATATTTGTCAGTCGTACATAGATGTTTTCATCTCCATGGCACGTCAGCTCCTGCGTACCACAAAGTGAGTCATTTTGGAACAAGGTAGCAAGGACACCCTCTAAGCGTTGCAGTGATAAGAGATGCGCCCTTTCCAGCCGCAGCGACTTCACGCCAGGCTCGAGCGGGAGTGCGACGGCACGATTCACATCCTTGGCGTCATTCACATCCACCACGCAAGGTGGATCGTCTCTGTCTTGGGCATCGCACTCGTACTGCACGATGTCTGAAGGCACAGCCGCACGCTTCGGCACGGGCGCATGGTCATCCGACGCGTCTCGCGCGCGCTTTCCTGTAACGGTCCGCGCGTTGCCCGTCATGGCGGCCCTTGCGTCCGGCAGCCATTGTTGCTCTGAGGGCATTTCGCTGTCGGCCGCTTCATGCCTCGCATCGGCCGTGGGGCTTGCAGCGTGCAGCTCCGCTTCTCCCTCCTTCCTGTTACCATCGTGCCCGTTGGTCGACAGAAAGGGCGGGGGCGGCACAACCGTCGACGACGGATGTGGGTTGACATGGGCGTGCCCGTCGTCTGTGGCGGAGCTCGTCTCATCGATGAATGCACTGCGAGGACGCGAAGGGAACCCGTGTAACCTACGTAAATAGGCGAGCCAACTACTCCAATCCATCTCGGGATAAAGCGTAGGATCAGAACCGATCCGGAAGCGGGACAGGAAGGACTCCGAGTCAGACACGTCGGATTGGGGAGGGCGGACTGAGCTTGGCGGTGTGGCAAACCCGCCTTCACGCCCAACCTGAGAAGGGCGCTGGGGTTGCACCGACCGATCCACGTGGGCTCCGGTCTGTGATTCTGGACGTCCTCCATTTACTTGTGATACTTGGCTTGGTGCTGTTATTACAGAAGTTAGACTTGTGTGATGAGGCGACAACGGACTTTGATCTAATAACGTGATGTCCGCCCTCTCCACCTCGATGAGCGTGCTCTTGCGCGCTGGGGCTCCTTCAGCGTCTGTCGCTGTAAGCACGTCATCCTTCCTCTGCCTCGCATCGGTCGCGGGGCTTGCAGCGTGCAGCTCCGCTTCACCCTCCCTCCTGTTACCATCGTACCAGTTGGTCTGCCAAGATAGTGGCGTCGGCACAACCATCGGCGACCAACGCGAGTCTCTTGGTTGCTCCCAGCCCTTCCCGGAGTTGGAAGAAGCGAACCCGAATGGCGATCTGCCACACGGAGTTGGACGCCGATGCCCAGATGGGACAGTGGGGTGAGGGTTCGCAAACCAATTCGTCTGGCCTTGCGGCTGTAGTTGTGGGTGCCCTTCATTGTATAGTGATAAATGACTTGGTGACGATGCTCCATAAGTTTCACTTGGGCGATTGTCCGCTCCTTTAGGTAGTACGCTTTACGGCTCTGATGCGCTGCCTCTGCGCCTTCGCGGCGGCTCGTGGTGCATCCTCCGCCTCAATGCGCGTGCTATTCGTCGATGGGGCGGGCTCCGACACGGACGAAGACGACAGGTTGAACAGTTTTTGACAAAGCGACTGGACTAGAGGCCAAAGCTGAAAAGGGGGCTGGGGTTGCACCGACCGATCCACGTGGGATCCGGTCTGTGATTGTGGACGTCCTTCATTGAATTGTGATGACTGGCTTGGCGCGGACATCTCGGGTGATGTTAAAGTCATTCTTCTGCTCTGACGTGCATTGCTTTCCTCAGTGGAATGGGGCATACGTGAGTACATATATATATATGAGAGATAATAATAAAAAAAGAGAAATTAAAAAAAAAAAGAGAGAAGAAAACGAAAATCGACAATGGCGATCTGCGAAAAGATAGATGGGGGAAAGGAAAGAGAGAAAACAGCTTTGCAAGATGAGCACACAAAGAGAAGCAGTTCGCACAGTCAAAGGAAAGGTGTCAGGCACATGCAGGCACATACAGGCACATACAGGCACCACAGCAGGCAGCTCCATTTATTAATATTGTTGTTGTTGTTTTTAATATCCCTCTACCAGTACTGAAAAAAAAAGACAAAATCCCGGAGAAAAAGAGTAAAAGGAAAGGGAAAGGGAAAAAAGAGAAAAGGAGCGTGGAGAAGTAAACAAAAGGGGTTTCGAAAGTACAAAAAAAAAAAAGAAGGGAGGACGCTCATACTTGGCTTACATCGTGCACACTATTCGCACACACACGTATACGCACAATCACAAGGTGTAGCTCCCCATTTCACGAAAAAAAAAAAAGAGAGAAAAGAGTCACCCTCTACGAAACCGTAGAAGCGGGAGTAAAGAAAACAGAAAAAAAAAGATAAAGAGGTACGAGTCAGGACAACTCGTTTGTCCCTTTTTCACATGCATAGGAGGGGCACTGGGAAAGTAAAAAGAAATCGTGCACGTGCTCATAAAATAGTAGAGGAAAGAGATGGGAGCGTTTTACCATAAATACATGTATATTTTTTTGCAGGTTTGGTATATATCAGTCGCCCGGGAAGAGCGTCTCCGTTACACGAAGCACCAGTCCCGCCAATCACACCCCCGCCTTCATCGGACGCACACCCCTGCTGGGCTGTGCAAGGATGTAGAACAACGGAGAGGGCCCACCCTGACCGGCGTGTCAGTGGTCTGCGCTGGCTTAGCAGCTATATCAGGCGATCCCGACCTCTTTCCAGGCCCACCCACCCCTCTGCTCATTGGAGCACGAACGATACACTAGAAACTAGGAATATCGCCTCATCATTGGGTTAACTGCTAGTGTCCAATACGATACTCGGACGGTGACGAGGGAGGGATGACGACGCCCTCACTGTTTGCCAACCTTAGTAGACTTGCTGGCGGTGACAAGGCCAAATAACCCACACTGGAACTAGGCGAACTCGATCGAGTAGCAACGCCGTGGCCCAGGGGTATGTATGAGATGATGTTCCGATTAAAGACTGGATGTTTGTTTCAATGAAAATTTTTCAACTAGCTGTTCTTAAATTTTATTCCCTAGCTGATGCATCCTTCTGACGCGCAAGCAAAGCCAGGCCTTGGCGGTGGACGCATGCGAACCGCTAGTGCATATTTCACGCCACAAGACGAGCGGAAAAAATATATATGAATACAAAGGAACAAAGGGGCGCAATTAAGTTTTTTTGCCAATTATCATCACGCGCCCGCTGCGACTCGTCCCAAAGCTTTAAAAACAAATTTCTGCTCGGAACGGAGCGGGGACCATCCCCACCCCCATTTTTTTTTTTTAATACCTTAAACGGAATATTATCGCCACCCCCGGACCCCTAGCTTAAGAATAAAAAGAGATGGCCCGCGGCCTTTTAATTTGCGCCACGGTCCCAAAACGTTTTTCCACGCTGTGAAATCGCCATTACAACGCCATTATTTACACCCCCTTCTTTAGAATATTCTTTTTTACGCCCCTCTTGCCATGTTGGATCGCTAAGAAGTTTGTCACGCGCAGATGTTCCTGAAAACAATTTAACAACACACACAAATCAGAAAAAAAAACGTAACAGTTTTTTTTTGCGAATGGGGAAATGGGGCACGGTCGTGTGTATTGGCCAACCGCCCTGCAGGCCAACCAGCTCCCGATAACAGGAGGATTAAGCCCAGGGGTAGTGTAACACGGCGCTCTCTCCTCTTGCAAAACTTTTATCAATTCCCACAGTGGGTGGATGATGCTTTAAAAAAAGGGCCCGCGCTTTCTAAGAAGCAGAAAATAGCGCCTCTTTACCAAAATAAATAAAAACAACAGACTGAACGTTACTTTCATCACAATTTGAAAAGGGGCGTCTGAGCACTGGGGAAAAACAACGATGGCGTTCCCCGAGCGGCCAGGCGAGGTCAAACAGGCAGAACCGGCATCATAAAAGCATCATCGTCGGAAACAAAAGCCATGACACTCAAACTGAATCACAGCAAATTCGGAAAAAACGTACAATCGCGTGCTCTGTATTAGTGTTCTCTTTCTTTTTCAAAACAGCAGCTCCAATTTCCAGCGGCTAGGTGCCACCCTGAGCAAAGCGCAGAAAACAAGACGGGGGCGCTAGTAATTATTTGAATAGCGTCACAGGCCATCGGCGCGCCCCTCTCTTAGAATTAAAAGCTAGACAAGGATGACGACCATCTCGCAACGACATTCGTACAAGCGCAACAAAGGCTAAAGAAATAAATAGAAAGTGGACGAGCGCGCGCCTAGACTCGACCGGTGTCCTCCCGCGGGGAGAAAATGAAATAAAAGGTCGCAAAGGGGCGGGAAAGGGGCGCTTTCACAAGCGTTTGTTTGCGCGCAGATTGATGGTGTCTGCGAGAGCACCTCTCCACTTGTGGATGCAAATTCAAAGGCAAACAGGAGAAAAAAAAAAAGTTACCAGTGCTTGGGGTGGCTCTACCCATGTTTTCTATAACTGTGTTCCAAGTACACACGCACATTCCACGGATGGACCGCAGCTGAGAATGTGCAAGTTGTCGCGACGTCAGCCTCTCCAAAAGGCGGGGCGCTGGTTTTTCATTTGCGACACCGCCCTTTGAAGCCATTTTCAACACCGTACCATACAAGAATGTGGAAAAAAAAATTGTTTATAGTGCATGCGGGGTGTGCAGCGTCGTTGTCTGGTGTTGCATAAAACGAAAAAGGGGCTTGCTAATTGCAGAACCGCCGTTGTGGTTTCCAGCATTCCTCGCGAGCTTTTTTTTTACACCGCCAAGAGCGCGGCGACTGTGGCGAAAAGGAGTGTGCACCTCACCACGCCCGAAAAAGTGGCTGTGGCGTTATGTGGTTTGGTTTTTCCCTAGTGCTGTTTGCTGCTTGTTTTCGGTTTTTCTCCCGTGTGCAAGCAGATGGGCTCTAATAATCATTTGTGACCTGGACAAAGGGCCCTGAGGGGGCTGAATTGAATGCAACGTCACTCTCACAAAGCTTTGTTGTCAGTTTCTTCTTATTGCCCCTTTGAGTCGTGTACTTATTGTTCCCCATCGTGGGATTATTTGCCTTTTGGAGGTGCGAGGGCGAGGGATTTTATTTCCCCCCTTATCGCGCTGGTTTGGCGGCCCATTTGTGAGCAACAATGCGAACCCTTGTTACGCACACGACAGACGGCGATTCAGCACTTCTGGAGACACAGAGGCCGCCGCTGCACTCCATTACGATCCTAGACAGGTTGGTGTTGTTTGAGAAGCTGTACACCTTAGACTACGGCTGGGTAAGAAGACCACCCCAGCCCCCACCAACGTCACACCAGCGCCACAAGCCCGTTCAATCGGTTGAATGGTCCAACCAGCTCACTGGGTTCCTGAGGGCAGCTGAAGTGATCAGTGGGGACGAGGAGCACTGGGTGCTCGAGCGGGAAAGAATAGTCAAAACGGAGGATTTCTTCCCATGGCAGTTACATGAGTCACAACGGGTGACGTACGGCGTGGAGACGCTGGAGCTGCCGCGTGACGCGGAAGGCAATGCAATAGAGATAGATGATAAGGAGTTGACCGAGATGAAGTATCAATTTAGCAAGGCAAAGTTAGATGCCGTGTGTGCCTCGGAGGGCCCGTTTGACATGATTGTGTCGACGGACGGAGGCGCCGACTTTGCGGAGATGCGTTGCTGCTGGACGGCTTGACAGAGCCCATTCATGTAGAGGAGGCTGTGTCGCAGGACTGCGGCCCGATAGCGTG
>AUXN01000548.1:0-10236 GCA_000482125.1 Strigomonas galati
GGGACTGAAAGCCTCTTGCGTACTCAGGGGCCATGTACGGGGCTGTGCCAGTGACCGTATTGTTCTCCACGGTCTGTCCGCCCTCAGCCATCACGAAGCTGTTGCCGAAGTCCGTCAGCTTCACAGAGCCATCTGTGCACAGCAGCATGTTCGCAGGCTTCACGTCGCGGTGCATGATGTCGCGGCTGTGCAGGTACTCCAGTCCACGCAGCGCATCACGCATGTATCGCGCAACAGCCACCTCACGCAGGCAGGCACGTGGATTGCTCTGAAGAATCTGTTGTAATGACCCTGACGGCATCCACTCCATAAAGATGGTCCCCACACTTCCTGTAACCATGAAGGCCTTTACGGATACGATGTTCGGATGGTGTAGCTGTGTGAGGATGGTGTACTCGTGTAGTGCTTCACGCACCGCACCCGAAAGTATACCCTTATTATTATTTAAGGGCCCCTCCTTTGCTGCCAGGTAGCATAGCTGTAACTCATCCCATGCACGGTACACTTTGCCATAGTTACCCTCACCTAGGGGCTTCTGCTTCAACATTACAAAGCGGTCTGCCAGCTTCAGCCGGTCCGTGGCGCTGAAGTCGTCTGGGCACACTACCACCGCATCGTCTGCGCGTAGCAGGGCTTCGATGGAGTCTGACGTTTTGTCAATCAGATCGTTCAAGTACATGACTTCTACATCCATCCCTTTTTTCGATGGTGCGAAAGCATCCATGCACTCTTCTGCTGCCGGCCTGCGACGAAGGATAACCGTGCTGGTGAGAACACTTGTCCGGAATGGTGAAGAGTGGAGAGAGGAAGTGGTACTGTGAGAAACACTGGAGGTGCTCTGCGTTGTCACCTGCTTTGCAACTGCCTCCAGAGATTGCTCTAGCGTCGTCAGGATAGGGGGCACACTGCGCTGCTCAGACTGTGGGACGAAAAGGGCTCGGGCGTTGTGCACTTGCTGCTTCCACGCGTCCACCAAGCGCACCGCGCATGGCGGCACGTGGTGGTCGTCGTCCTGAGAATGGCAGGAGGGTGTGGCCTCCGTCCTGCAGCACCACGGGCAGGTATGAAAAGGGGTATGGGAAGCCACATAGCTCTTCATCATCTCGAAGCTTTCCATAGGAAGGACATGCAACCAATCCTGGTTCGCGTTAGGTACACCCAGGATGGTTTGCATGCGTCGGCATTGCACACGCAGCTGCTCGGAGGTTCAGCTGAACTGATACAGCACCAAGTATACCATTCTCGCGCGAGGAAGGCCAACCGCTGACGGGGGGACAACCCCTCGAATTTTTCGGTGGAGATTGGCCGAGAGACCGCAAACGTATCGAAGCCGGCAGGGAAGCTTGTGAGACTTGTTGGCGCCAGGTCTCCACTATCTTGTAGACGGTTTTGGTCTACTTTCTGTAGCACTTCGAGGACCCGTTGAATGATAGCGTGGAGAAGTGCCGTGATGACTTGAGCACCGATCTTGTAAAGCACATGCGCGTTCACACAACGGAAGAGAAGGACGGAGGTAATCACAGGCGCCGTCGCGTTGTTCGCGCAGTTGGCAATGGTGGACTTGATGAGCTCCATCGTGACCACGATCATTTCTAGCAACTCACTGCCACGCATCTTCTCAACACCTGCCTCATCTCCGCGAATGTTGGCATCATGGAACACAACATTCAGAAGGTCTACTTGAGGATACTGGTAACGATACTTGGTCAAAGAAGCCAAGTAAGCCACGTAGTTCGCCAACCGCTCTTCGATGTTCATCAGGTAGCTCGGCTCCATGCAGCTGTTGTATTCACAGATGCTGGGGGTGGCGGGATAGTTCCAGGCCTCGCGGACGGCGTTGCGCACATCCGCCTGCGACTCATCACTGGCATCCCCACAATCCAAGTTGGTGCTCTCCCACTTTTCGTTTGTGTCGTCTTTGCCCGAGTTTTCGCCGCTGTTGTGTGGTGTGCTGGCCTCCTTCCTTTTGATCTTGTCCTTGTCAAAGAAGCTGGGGAGCTCTGCTCCGGTCATGTTCGTTTGTGGTACCTTGCGCCAGAAGATGGCCGTCTCGAGATCGAAGAAGTAGGGCTCGTCTTTACTCAGAAGACGCTTGTGGAACTCCTCAATAAAGATGCGAGAACCCTTCCACAGCAATGCGTGAAGGAGCAAGGTTACCTTGATCACACTCCACCGTTGTCGTGTCAGCAATATGTTATACAGTTGGGTAATGATCCACGCTGCCCGTTCGCGTGCCGTGCACCAACTCTGGGACTCCGGTTTCTCCTTTTCTTCCTTCTCGCCCTCCGACTTTGCAGTAGGTGTATAGCCACCATTTAAAGGGGTGTTCCCTTCTTCCGCTGCGTCTGAGATCAGGAGTTCCAGTAGGTAAAGAATCAACTTTTTCGGAATCACGGTACGGTCGTTCTTGGTCGCTTCTTTAATCACCAATAAAGTCTTGTTGCATTGGTACTTGGTGGTAGGTAGCACCACAGAGGCGGCGTGCTTTGTGTTGCTGGGGGAGTTGGAATTCATGTCAAGACGTATATTTGACTAACAGGTTATAAGAAATGCCCTGTAGTTAAAGATACGTACACTTTCTTGATGTCTATGTAAAAAGTTACGTATTAAACCGAGTGGTGGTTATGAGCTAATACTGTATGCAGTGGTGTGTTACTGTTGTCGTTGTTATCGCGAGAAAAAAGGTGAAGTATATATCGAAAGGAGAACAAAAAAAAAGATAGCACAATCCGGGACCGTATTGGATTTCCTGTGCTTTTGGTAGACACTTTTTTTCGGTGTTATGATGTGTCGATTTAAATTACTTTTCTACTGATAATCGTTCAAACAAAGGAAAAAAAAAATCAACGAGTTATACGTTTTTTATTAAAGCAAGAAAACCAAATTAACAAACATAAAAAAATATATATAAAAGACCGTGTGCGCACGAGTGGAAACCAAAAAGGAAAAATGTTAAAGAGAAAAAGGAAGCTTAAAGGGTCGTACGAACTAAAAAAAAGCAAAAAGAAGGAGAAAAAAAAAAGTACACAGAAAAAGTAACTAGAACGAGGAGAAATGCGAATGGAGAAAGAACGTGTATAGTTCACGAGTTGTGGTAGAGCACCACATAAACGTAGTCAAGACGACAGCAAGCAAATAGTCCTTTGTAAAAAAAAGAATGTCTTCTTCTTCATGATAAACATCACGCTTATATTGACGTAAAGAGGAAAAAAAAACTAAAGTAAAAGGGAAGGGCAAGAGAAAAAAAGTGAAAGTTGCATATAGTAAGAAAAAGTTCAGTGTAGGCTAGTGCAGTACCGCCGCTGCGTCCCACTTATGGATGAAAGGATGCTGCAGCAGCTGCGTCGCCGTCGGCCGTGCGTGACGGTCAACAGCGAAGATTGTATCCAAGAAATTGCGCAGCTCTGAAGAGAGACCAGCAGTACCAGCCTTCTCTAGCATCCGTGACCACAATAAAGTGTGAGGACGGTCCAACCGTGCCTTGTCGTCCAAACTGCCAATACGGAAGATAAGTGGAATCATCTCCGGCCGTGCACCTGTTACGGGGTCCGACCACGGCACAAGGCCAGACAGCAGCTCTACAGCGGTACACCCAAGAGACCAGATGTCACCAGCAGGAGAGTAATATCCTTGTGCGCATTCAGGGGCCATGTACGGCGCTGTGCCGGTAATAGCTCCGCTTTCCACAGTACGTCCTCCCTCTGCCATCACGAAACTGTTGCCAAAGTCCGTCAGCTTCACAGAGCCGTCCGTCCCAAGCAGCATGTTCGCAGGCTTCACGTCGCGGTGCATGATGTCATGATTGTGCAAGTACTCCAGACCGCGCAGGGCGTCACGCATGTAGCGCGCAACGACGGGCTCACGAAGGTGTCCGCGCGGATTGCTCTTCAATACCTCTTGCAGCGAACCAGAAGGCATCCACTCCATGAAGATGGTCCCTACACTTCCCGTCACCATGAATGCTTTTACGGATACGATGTTTGTGTGGTGGAGTTGCGTGAGGATGGTGTACTCATGTAGCGCATCGTGCACGGCAGCAGACGTACCCTTGCTGCTGTCCAGTGGCACCTCTTTCGCAGCAAGATAACTGCCATCCAGCTCGTCCCACGCACGATACACTTTGCCGTATGTGCCTTCCCCAAGTGGTCTCTGCTTCAACACCACAAAGCGGTCTGCCAATTTGAGTTGGTCCGTGGCGCTGAAATCGTCCGGGCACACTACCACCACATCATCATCTTGTAACAGTGCCTCGATAGAGTCTGTTGTTTTGTCCATCATGTCGTTCAGGTACATCACCTCCAGATCGACCTCTTTTTGCGAGGAGAGGGACGTATCCAGCGAGCTGTCGGTGGGCTTGCGACGGAGCAAGAAGGTGCTAGAAAGTGAATTCGTTTGCAGCTCCGAAGAAGGCGATGCAGCCGTACACTCAGTGGTGTCGAGTCCTACTTTTACCTCTTTGAACACTTTTTCAGCATCCTCCAACATGTGTTCCAGTTTGTTCAGCACTCGAGGCGCACCCTTCTGTTCTCCCTTCTGTACAAAGAGCGCTCGTATGTTCTCCACCTGTTGCCTCCATGCGTCCAACAGGTGGGCGGCACAGGGCGGTACTTGGTGGTCACCTTCTGGGCGGCATTGGGGTGTTCCGTCCTCGCTGCCACACCACGGGCAGGCAGTGCTGGACACATGTAAAGAGCCAAAGGTCTTCATCATGCTGAAGGACTCTTGCGGCACCACGTGCAGCCAATCCTGGCTCGCTGTCGCCACGCCTGGTATACCGAGTATGCTCTCACATTGTATGCGCAGCTGCTCGGAAGTTCGGTTGAACTGGTACAACATGATATACCATTCTCGCGCGAGGAAGGCCAACTTCTGGCGGGGGAGCAGCGCCTCATATTCGTCGACAGAGGTCGGCCGCGACGCCCGAAAGATGTCCGACCCCGCTGGAATGGTCGCAAAACTACCCACGGAAGTGCTGCCGCTCCGGTCGAGGCCCTTCTCGTCCACATCGCACAGCACCTCCACTACACGATGCACAACAAGGTTGATAAACGCGGTGAGGACCTGTGCGCCAATCTTGTACAGTACATGGGCGTTGACACAGCGGAACAGAAGAATCATCGTACTCACCGGAGTAGAAGCGGAAGTAACGCAGTTGGCTAGCGTGGACTTGATGAGCTCTAGTGTACCGATAATCAGTTCTTGCAGCTCCTTCCCACACATTTTGTAGACACCTTCTTCTTCTTCCCCGCGCACGTTGGCATCCCGAAAGACGACACGCGTGAAGTCCACCTGTGGGTACGCAAACCGATAGTTCGCCAAGGACTCCAAGTAGGCCATGTAGTTGGCAAAACGCTCTTCCACCATTTCCAGATATTTTGGATCGTACGAGGCGCTGTACTCGTACACGCCGGAGCTCGACGCGCGGCTCCACACCGCCGTGAGGGCCCTTTTGATGTCATCCGGGGAGTCATCGGCCTCACATGGACGTTCCTCCTCCACATCCAAGTGAAGATCTTCGGACACCTCCTCCTCCTTCTGCTCCTCCAAGTTGTATAGCTCGCCACTTTTGTTCAGCGGCGCGGTGGTGGCAGTGGTGGCCTCCCTTGCATTCTGCTTCTCCTTCTCCTTGCTGAAGAAGCTGGGGAGGTCATCTCCTGTAGGATTTGTCTGCGGCACTTTGCGCCAGGAAAAAACGGTGTCCAGGTCAAAAAAAGATGCCTCCTCCTTCTTCTGGCAGTGTTTATGGAACTCTTCAATAAACACACGAGAGCCCCGCCAGAGCAAACCGTGAAGGAGAAAGTACACCTTCATCATGCTCCACCGCTGTCGGGTGAGTAAGACGTTATGTAGCTGTGTAATGATCCATGCCGCCTGCTCGCGCGCCGTGCACCAGTGCTGTACTTTAGGCTTCTCCTTGCCTTCCCTCTCCGCTTCAAGCTTCATCAAAGGTGTCTCGCATGACGTCAGCGGGTTGTTCTGTTTCTCGGTTGGATCTGGAACCAGCAGCTGCAGCAAGTACTGTATCAGTCGTTTGGGCGTCACGGTACGGTCATTCTTGGTAGCCTCTTTGATGACCAATAAGGTCTTGTTGGATTGGTACTTGGTGGCTGGTAACACCGGTGGTGGGGCGGCTGTGGTGGCTGTTACGGTATGGCAAGTTTTGGAAGACATCAGCGCACGTATGGCTTGTTTTCTTTTTTTTTTTTTTTTGAATGTCTGCTTGATTGTTTGATATAAGATACACGTGTAAAAAAAAAATGTAGGTAAAGTAAAATACTCTTTCTGCGTTTTATTTTTTTTCCCCTTGAATAAGATACTTACTAAATATCAACAAATTAATTTACTTTACTTTACTTTTTTTTGCTTTTGTTGTTGTTGTTGATGTAGCCTGGTTTTTTTTTTTTTTCTTTCTTTCCTCCCTTTTCTATCTGTACGAAAGGTAAGCAAGTAGAAAGAAAAAAAAAAAAGATGGGCACAATGAAGAGGAAGAAAAAAAAATGTTCTAACTATACAAATCCTACGTTGTACGCGAAATATACCTTTTGTATGTGTTCAATTGATTCGTCTCTAATATTTAATGAGTGAAGAAATCAAAACTAAACAATTATACGTATTTGATAACAAACGAAGGAAAAGAAACAAAAAAATAAAGCAAAAGAGAAAAAATTAACGAATTGTCACGCAATGAACAAAAATAAAAAGCGTACACCTAAAGAAACGGTATATGTATATGTTCAGGAAAAAAAAAAACGAAAACGAAGAAAAGAAAAAAAAACGAAAAAAAAACTAACAAACAGGCACAGGCCACAAGAAAAGAATTGAAAGGAAAATGAAAAGTAAAGAAAAGAAAAACACAATCTAGCAGAAGAATAAGAAGAAGAGAGAAAGTAGTTCATGATAAAAGTAGAGAAGACTACTGCACATTAGAGCAGGAATACCTATGAGTCTTGCCAATCAACAAATACGTTTATGCATCATCGCAGTTCACTAAACGAAAAATGAAAATCGTTATTATCTTTTGAACATATTACTACATTAAATGAACAGATGAAGGAAAGAAAAAAAAATGAATGAAAGCGTCATATAATAATAGATAATGAAGAAAAATAAAGAAAACAGTGCAAGCTAATATTGCATAAGCTCTTCCCACTTGAGGATAAACGGGTGTTGCAGCAGTTGCGTCGCCGTCGGCCGTGCGTGACGGTCAACGACTAAAATCGCATCGAGGAAACTGCGCAGCTCGGAAGAAAGACCAGCGGCACCTGCCTTCTCCAGCATACGTGCCCACATCAGCGTGTGAGGTCTATCTTTGTGTTTATCATCGTCCAAGCTACCAATGCAAAAGATCATCGCTATCGTCTCTAATCGTGTGCCACTCACAGGGTCAGACCACGGCACAAGGCCAGACAGCAGCTCCACTGCTGTACATCCGAGGGACCAGATGTCACCAGCAGGAGAGTAGTATCCTTGTGCGCACTCAGGGGCCATGTACGGAGCGGTGCCAGTGATGGTGCCATTCTCCACGGTGCGTCCTCCTTCCGCCATCACGAAGCTCGTGCCGAAGTCCGTCAGCTTCACAGAGCCGTCCGTCCCAAGCAGCATGTTCGCAGGCTTCACGTCGCGGTGCATGATGTCGTGACTGTGCAAGTACTCCAGCCCACGCAGCGCATCACGCATGTAGCGCGCAACAACAAGTTCACGAAGATGGCCGTGAGGATTGTTCTTCAGCACTTCCTGCAGAGACCCACACGGCATCCACTCCATGAAGATGGTCCCCACACTCCCCGTCACCATGAATGCTTTCACAGACACAATGTTGGTGTGATGTAATTGTGTTAACACTGTATACTCGTGCAGCGCATCACGCACGGCGGCAGCGGTACCTTTGCTGTTATCGAGGGGCACTTCTTTCGCGGCGAGATAGGTACCTTCGAGCTCATCCCACGCGCGGAAAACTTTGCCGTACGTGCCCTCGCCAAGTGGACGATCCTTCAGCACCACAAATCTGTCCGCCAGCTTCAGCTTATCGTTCACGCTAAAGTCGTCGGGGCACACCACCACCACATCATCCTCCTTCAGTAGAGCTTCGATCGACTCGGTCGTATGCCCCATCATCTGGTCTAGATACATCCCTTCTGCGTCCACCTCTCTTCTAGAGGATGTAGAAGAATCAAAGGATGCGGCGGTCGGTCGGCGAGCGAGAAACGTGTTTGTCAGCGCACATGTGTGAAACTCGGAAGAAGGGGAGGCGGAGGTAACCCCTGCAGACACTTCAGACGCCTCTAGACTCCCCCATTCGTTCTCCACCTCCTCCAATAATTTTTCGAGCTTGGTCAGCAATCGAGGCGCTTCTTTCTGTTCGCCATCCTGCATAAACAGCGCACGTACATTCTTCACCTGTTGCTTCCACGCGTCCACCAAGCGCGCTGCACAGGGTGGCACAGGACGGTTCTCGTCTGCGTGGCATTGAGGTGTTTCATCTTCGCTGCCACACCACGGGCAAGCATTGCTGGAGGGATGTAATGAGCCAAACGTCTTCATCATGCTAAAAGACTCTTGAGGCAGCACGTGTAACCACTCTTGACCTTTGTTTTCCACATCAAGTACATTCTGTATGCCGCAGCATTGCACACGCAGCTGCTCGGATGTTCGGCTAAACTGATACAATGTGATGTACCACTCTCGAGCGAGGAAAACCAACTTTTGACGAGGCGAAAGTGCATTGTACTCGCTGTCGGATGTCTGTCCGGTATTCCTGAAGGCATCAGATCCTGTTGAAACACTTTTCATACTTGTGATAGACGCGTTTCCATTGCTTTCAAAGGTATCCTGGCTTACACCGTGCAATACCTCGAGAAGACGGTAGACCGTAACACTGATAAATCCGGTAAGCGCTTGCGCGCCGACCTTGTAGAGCACATGGGCGTTGACACAGCGAAAGAGAATGATCATCGTGTTCACAGGGGACGCATTAAAAACGGCGCAGTTGGCGATGGTAGACTTAATGAGTTCGATCGTCGCCGTGATCAACCCTTGCAGTTCTTTTCCGCCCATTTTGGAAGCACTCTCATCTTTCTTGTGCGCGTTACCGTCATAAAGCATCACATGTTCGAAGTCCACCTGCGGATAGTCATAGCGGTAGTTGGCCAAGGCCTCCAAGTAAGCCACGTAGTTCGCGAAACGTTCCTCGACTGTTTCTAGATAGCGTGCTTCTGTCGACGGGCTGTACTCGTAGATGGTTGAACTCTCCGCGCGGCTCCACACCGCCGTCACTGCTCGCCGTACATCGTCCTCGTCTTCCTCTTGCTCTTCCTCTTCTTCATCGCGAGACACTACCTTCTTCTCCTTCTTGACTTCTTCTCCACCACAGCGCTCGCCGTCATCGTGATACGGAGCCCTCATCTCGTGTGTGTGCGTCTTCGCCTTGTCCCCGTGCAAGAGCTCAGGCAAGTCCGTACCACTAGGGTTTGTCTGTGGCACTTTGCGCCACGAGAAGGGGGTCTCCATGTCGAAGAAGGCTGCTGTCTCTCCATTTTCACAGCTCTTGTGGAACTCCTCAATAAAGATGCGAGAGCCACGCCACAACAAACCGTGAAGCACAAAGTACACCTTTATCATGCTCCACCGCTGCCCTTGCAGCAAAATATTACGTAGCTGTGTGATAATCCACGCAGACTGTTCGCGTGCGGTGCACCATCGATGCACCTGGACCTTCCCCTCCATCTCCTTCTCGTCCTCTTTGCGCTGCAACATCTTGTCATATGTGCTACCCTTCGATCGAAGCTGCTTATCCTCTGTTGCTGTTGTCTCCGGAAACACTAACTGCACCAAATACTCCATCAATTTTTTAGACACGACCGTTCGATCATTCTTGGTCGCCTCTTTGATGACTAGCAACGTTTTGTTACATTGGTACTTGGTGGCTGGTAACACCGTTGGGGCGGCGGCCCTTGTGCCATCAGAAGTTTTGACAAGCATATATATATATATATATATATATATCCCTTTATAACTGTATACGCTGCTTTAAGATGTACTTTAAGGGAAAGATATATATATATAGATCAGTCTCCTTTGTCCTTTTTTCTTTAATTAAGTAAAAGTAACCAAGGGAAAAAAGAGAAAAAGAAAGAAAGAACAGAAAAAAAAAAGAGAAAGAATGTACAAAACGTACAGCTTTAAACTACACACTAAACTAAGATTTTAAAATTTTTGAAACAACGCTTGATTGTCTAC
>AUXN01000549.1:0-10234 GCA_000482125.1 Strigomonas galati
TACGGTGCTGCAAGCTGTGACAGCAGCAGCAGCAGAGGGGAGCGAGGCGAGCAACAAGAAGGAGGAGAAGAAGAAGGATGCCGCAACAACGATGGAGACCGATTTACAAAACGAGAAGGAGCTTCTGTCCATTATCGAGCGCATTGTGCTGCACCTAGTGGCGAATAAAAACCACTTGTACGATAACATTTTGTTATTTTCCAAGACCATCTCGCAGTTGTTGGCGGCCGTGACGGACTTTACCCTTCACACCACTGTTCTTTTGTTTGCAACGGTCTATGGCGCTGAACATCATAATAATGATAATAATAATAATAATAATAATAATAATAATAATGTCTCACTTCTGTTAGAGTTGTGCAGCTGCGGTTTCGTTCTCGAAACGGCCGTGGCCAAGCTACTGCACAAGAGCACTGCCTTTGACACCAACACGAACAACAACAATAACCAAAACCAAAACAATCAGAACCAGCATCACTTGACGTCCCTCTTCACTATGAAGCCGTGCCCGCTCTTGTTGAAGCAGGTGGTCCAGCAGTATCAGAATAAAGTCAGCGGTGGTCAAGATGCCAAGTCGCAAGAGAAGCTGAAGGGCAAGGCGGTGCCACAGCTGTCGGCCGCAGAGCAAGCTGCCGTGCCGTCGTTTATCTATCTGCTGTACAGTGCACTGACGCAAGGTGGTTATACTACTGTGCAAGGCAACACGGAGTCTCAGAGTAATAAAGGTGGCAATGCTGCTGGTAAGAAGGGTGGCAATAATAATAATAAGGAAGCAGATGCCACAAGTAATAACAACAGTGGTTTAGAAATGAACAGTCTCATCACGAACTCCCTCAACCTGTATCAGAAGATCAGTTTACTGTATGGTTTGTGTGAGTCTTTGGAAGAGCACCTGTCGCAGCCGTCGAACAAGTTGCTTCACTACTTACACGTAGAAACGACTAATAATAAGAATAAGAATAAGAATAATGCGGTTGGTGCCGTCTTCTCTATTGCCTATTTTCGTCAGGTGCAGAACGGTCTGTCCATTCTGCTTTCCCCGTACGCGTGCAACAAGATGACACGCTATGTCGTCTATTACCGCGAAGATATGATGAAACTGATGCAGAGCAATTTGATTAAGGATTCCGAAAATGGAGCCGCCGGAAAGGGGAAGAATAATGATTATTCGCTTCACACCTTTTCAACCACGGCACCGAATGAAGGATCTTTGCTGGAGAGCTTGGAGAAGATTTTATGCGCAGAGGATGAGGAAGAGAACCACAACAACAAGAAGAAGGAAAGTTTTACGGTGCGTGCTGGCACAGTCGCCGAGCGTGCCCGTGCAAAACTGCGCATCTTGCTCCTTCTCTCTCAGTGGGTCATCAGCTCCACCCTCTTCTTTGAAAGTTTTTGCTACAATGACAACTGGCAAACCTTCGCTGAAGAGCAGCGTCGGGCGGCCCTCCTCGCGCGCTCGCAGCGGAAGCAGCAGGAGCGCCGCCGGCAGCAGCAGCAACAGAAGTACGCGAGCAAGCTGAAGAAGCAAGCACTGCTGCGACAGGGTGGGGGTGAGGGCGTGGACGGCGATGCAAACAGCAACAAGGACGATGACCTCTTTTCCCTTCACAGCTACAAGGCCAAACAGCAGCAAAAAGAAAAGGGCACGCAGGAAGGTAATGAAGATATGATGGACATGGAAGGAGAAGACGATCACAGTGATGCTCACTCGGAGGCTGGTAGCGTGAACAGCACTACGAGCAGTCTTCATTCGCTCGCCAGCAATGTGTCCAAGGCGTCCACAGCAGCAAAGCAACCACAAAATAATAATAATAATCGTCACCTGCAACGTGATCAAGATGACACACGTTCGCTTCAATCCTACGCGTCAACGTTGCAGAGTTTCATGTCCTTGGAAAGTCGGGCGTCTATATTTTCGACGCTGTCGAAGCATTCTGCCTCGTCTTATTTGTCCTTCTTATCTGTGGTGAAACCTTACCAGGCGGCTGCCGCTGCAAACAATAATAATGGCAACGATGGTAATAATAATAATAATAACGGATTTAAGTTTTATCACGAGTCGGAGGATGGTAACACGAATTTGCCTTTTATTCTGTTGGAAGAAATTGTCTTGTCATTTGATGGTTTCCTCTCCAAGCTTTCGCTGCTGTTTGGCAATAATAATAATAATAATAATAAGCATGTGTCAACCTTTTTGGAAGGCCTGCTCTGGAAAAATATTGCCAACATGTTTTCCATCATTCGCAACAGCATGACTGATACAAATGAAATTGCAGCAACAGCGACAACAGCTACACCCTCGTTAACGAGTACTGATAATAATAAGAAGAACAATAATAATGTTGTAGTGCCATACGGACAGAAACTCATTCACAAATCCCTCTTTCAGCTCGGCGAAGACATTCGCTACAATAAGGGAATGGGTTTTGAAATTCTAGGTCTCCTTTTCGCCAAAGTGATTGCACCCCATTTGGATAAGAACAGTCATTTAAATCAAACTACTACAACTACAACTGTTGATAATAATAATAATAATGTGATTGTGGAACAGAGTGTCTCGACGTGCTTGGCGTCCTATGAGGTCATTGCGCCCCATGTGATTGATTATAATTTGGACACCATTTTGAAGATTGCGTGCCACTCTATTGTGACGCCTGATGCGCAGGATGGCAAGAAGAAGAGTAAAGACAATAATAACATTTCTGTAAATGTGATTCATCCGAATAATCTCACCAAACACCTGCTGGAAGAGTTCGTGGCCGACTTTACGTCTCGTTTGGGCAAAAACAATCAAATTTCATTGTTGCTCGATTTGTTCTCTATTCACCCCGATGGCGATGATGATGAAGCAGACAATAACGAAGAGGAGGAAAACGAAGAAAAGGCATCGACGACGCAAAAACAGACGACACACTTCATGTCGGAGGTATACCGCTACGACAGCCTCGCCGCCGCTCTCTACACGCTCTTCTCTCAGCCTCGTGTGACGGCAGCTCTGTCTGAAGCTATCGGTGCCTCTTTGGATGCGGAAGGCGCTCTACAGACCATCACAGCCATCATCAGCGCCCTCATTGAGCAAGTCACGATGGCCACTGCTGCCGCCGAAGAAGAAGACAACGAAGAAAAGCAAAAGCTACTACAGCAGCATTTTTACTACTACCGCTTTGTGCTGCATCTGACGGCCACCATCGTGGAAAGTATCGTGCCCACTTCTGTCAACTCAGCGCAGCTGATTGATCTCTCGACGGAGCTCGAGGTGCTGCTAGCCCACTTCTTTGAACAGTTTCTGTACAACAACAGTAATAACAACAATAATGATGACGTCTCTCACCGTCTCGCCACTGCTGCCCTCTACACTCTCTACCGCTGCCGCGGCCTCACTCTTCAGTGTCTGCAGAACTTTCCTGCCGGTCAGCGCGTGGATGCTTATGTGCGTATGCTGGAGCACACGCTGTGGCACACCCGCACGCACAGCACGGCGGTCGTTGGGGACACCATCACTTATCACGATCTCGTCTTGTACTTCCACCACCGCAGCAACAACCATCAAGAAGAAAAGAAGGATCAGTTGCTGGAGGTTGCAGCGGCGGCTGGTGTGACAGCTTCCTACCTACTCGAGGCGCCCATGTACATGGTGTTGGCGATTGGCATGCAGCGGCTGAACTTGGTCCGCAATGTACTCATCTTAGGTGGTGGCGATAGCCTGGAGGGAGAGGGTGAGGAGGAAGAAGAAGAGAAGAAGGAAACACCCGATGAAGAAAAAGAGCAAGAAGATGCAGAAGTTGCGCAGCAGCGCAGTTTGAAAGAAGCGCGCGAGATGGCGGTGGAGGTGTTGACGTGCCTGCAAAAGGGCATCACACTCTCTCACACACCTACTGATAAACAACAACAGCCAAAAGAAGAACTAGCCCATATTCAGTCCGCATTCCTTCAGCTCACCAACGACAAGAAGGCATCGTTGCTCTACTTTATCAATCACGCCATCACGGAAGAGAACTGGGAAACACTCTTTTACTTTACAGGGACGAAAAAGGCCAAGGTGGTGCGTTTGACTTTTATTTCTCTCATTTGGTTTTCGTTTATGGGCGCACACGATGATAATAATAACACAAATAATCATAATCATAACCGTCATCAGATGATATGGTTAGAGCACGTCTTGCAGCGTAAGAGTAGTGTTCTGCTTCGTGCGCTGACGGATGTGCTGGTGGGTATTGATTATAACGATATAGCCCATCACTGTTTACCTCACAACAGAAGCAGCAAAAACAATAATAAAGATAATAATAATAATGCATCCTACTTCTCCTTGTTGTTGGTCACACTCATGTACACGTACGAGCGTGAGGGACACCATCCTTTCTGGCCTACTATTTTAGATTTCTTACTTAACGCCGTGCACTCAGTTTACCAAAAAGCGACCGAAGCATCCAAGACGCAAAAGAAGCAACAACAAAGTAATAGTACTTCTGGTTTGCAGGCATTGTCCGACAGCGGAAAGCAAATTGTGCAACAATGTGTTCGCATTATTTACTTCATCTTGCTGTGTGAGCCCTCCGCGCAGGGTGCACTGCGGAAGATGTTACTCTTGTTATCTTCTTCAACTGCAGTGAACAATAATAATAAAACAGCCAAATACAGTGCAGCGTACATGCAAGCAGTGGGTGTGCCTTCTACCTTTTTATCCGACACCGAAATTCGTGCAAAGAAGGATAATAATAATAATAATGAGGAGGAGAATGATACGACGAAGAACGAAATGTTGAATGAGTGGTCCTTTGAAAGTGAGTTAAAAGAAGTTGTGTTACATTTGTTTTCGTCCGAGACGTTTATGACGATTCTGATGGAGTACTTTTCTCTGCACACAACAACAACTAATAATAATAATAATGACAGCGCTTCGTTGCTGTTGGTGTTGTACAAGATTGCCTCTTCTGCCATCGAAACGGAGTACCGAAGCCCTGACAATAATAATGAATCATCGTCCACCAGCTACGCTTTTGACTTCACCGTGAATGTTTCCAAGCTGTTCAAAGCGCACATGTCTAATAATAATAATAATAATAATAATAATAACGCGCATGCGCTTTTGTTATTATTTCTGCGCCATTTGCCTCAATATGCGCTCATCTCGGACCGTATTAAATCTGAAAGTGTTCTTTCTGTCATTAACAGCAATAATAATAATAATAAATTTTATAAATGGACACATCAAATGGAAACGAACTGGACGGCCGTTTTGCAAGCCGTTCTGCAGCAAATTATTCAGCACACCAATAATAATAATGTGAGCGAGAACTTGGAAAGCTTTAACCTCCTCTTTGAAGAGCTGAAGCATTATTACTTTAAGAACGCGAAGCAGAGCAAGAATGATAAGAAGACGAAAAGAGACCGTGAAGACGATGACGATAAGGTGGAGGAAAATGAGAGTAAGAAGACAGAAGCCGGCGAACAAGAAAAGAAAGATTTCGAACACTTCATCTTCTCTTCCTCTGCCGCTGCGGAGCACAAAAAGAAACTCTTTTCTCTCTGTGAACCGAACCAAAAGAATATTTCCTTCTTCCACACTTTATTGCAGCAGGGCGGTAAGCATGCCGTGTTGTTCAGCTGGATTGTTTTGTTGTTGTTCTCTCCTACTACTAATACTGATAATACTAATACTGATGATAATAATAATAATAACGATGGTATGGAATTGTTAAAATCTATCTTTGACTATAGTGAGGAAGTCAAATCAAATGATCATAAGAATAATAATAATAATAAAAAGAAGAATATCACTACAGCAGCTTCGTTCCACTTCTCCAAGCAAGTGAAGAACGGTGATAAGAATAGCATTCCGTACTTCTGTCAGCTGCTGGAGGCGGTGCCGTTATTGCTCCGTAATACCAATAACTTAACCACAACCGATAATAATTATAACAGTGTACAGAATGTAAGCAAGACCAAGAAGTTACTCTTTTCCTTTGTGCATGCGGTGTTTCAACAAGCCTTACAGCTTCTCCAGATTGGTGTCCATCACAGCCATCTTGCTGTTATGGATGCTGTGCATGTAGATTTGTTAAAATCGATTGCCTCTTCGTTGGAGCGAACGATGGTGCTATATGCCCATAATAGTGTAAGCAGCAATAATAATAATAATACTAACAAGCAATTGATTAACCCTCAGCAATACTTTTATCCTTACATTGTGAAGGTGTTAACGTTTTCTACTTTACCCGCCTTTCAACAACAGCAACAGCTACAGCAAGCAGCAGACAAGGAAGCAAACATTCATACGACTTTATTATCGCTGTGCCAGAACTTGAAGGTAACGTTCTCGTTTAATAATAATGCTTCCAAGGATGAGATGGAAAAGCTCATTGATGCCCTCTTCTTGTACGTGTACGAACTTTCTAACAGCAATGTGATGACGATCAACAACAACAGTAATAAAAATAAGTTAAATCAAAAGCAAGTGTTGCAGTTACTGGATTTATTTTCTCAGAAGTGGTTGTTCGAACGTTACACTAAACATTATAATAATAATAATAGACGTGGTGGCAGTGAGACGGTGTTACTCTTCGCACGCCCTACGGTGCTGCCTTCGTTGGTGAGTAATATTCTAACCATTATTTTAGAAGGCAGACTCGCTTCTGTCCGCAGCCAGCAGCAACAACAACAACAACAAGATAACAATAATAATAATAAGTTAGATCGTAAAGTCATGAATCGTTTTATTTCCTTTTTATTTTTGCTCACACGCGCCGCGGACGAACGACTGGCACCTTCTCAACAACAACAACAAAAGCAGCAAAAACGCAACAAACATGAAAAGGAAGAAGATAACTCAGATGACGATGATAATAATAATAATAATAATAATTCTCATAAAGGACATCACAGCCGTGCTGATGTGCTCTTCACCATCTCTGCCATCACTGGCAGCATGCTCACCATCTCCGCACACTACATTTCTTACTTCTCTGTTATCAGCAGCGAGACCGATTACATTTATTATGATTTGTTAAAAACACTAACGACGCAAAAATTAATGACCGAGCGGACGGCGTCCATTGTGTATCACCCAGAGTACCTCCATCAGAAGCATAAGAATAATAATATTAATGAAAACAGTGATAACGAGGATGCTGCTGACAATGAGGCCAGAAGTGTCACTAATAATAATTTTATCATTCACCGGTACTCCACCTACAGCCTTTCCGACTTGCTTTATGTGGCCATGAAGGAAGAGGAAAGTAAGAACTTGTTGAAGCAGACCGCGCTGCGTATAGAAGAAGATAATGGACATTTTCAGAATGAAGAAGGGGAGGACGGTGGGGCCAAACTGGTCGGTTATGAGAGGAATATATTTCAGGTGGAAATATAAGTTTAGTTTTTTAACTTTAATTTTTCAAATTTTCTTCTTTTTTTCTTTCCTTCTTAATTTTTTTTTCTTTTTCTTTTTTTACCATTGAAATGAATAATAATAATAATTAGCTCTTTTTAAACGAATTACACATAATCATATATATGTATGAAATGAATAAAGATTAAAAATAAAAAATAAAAAAACATATACAAATATAAATACTTCATTTTTCTTTTCTCTCTCAATTATGACGATTAATAACTAAATGCATTTTTAATACTAACTCCTTAACTATAAAAAAAAAAAAAACACTTAAATTTTAAAAAATATATAGACAGCAGTTTGTGTCCTTTTCTTTTCATCCTTTCACAAAACAAGCAATGATAATGATAACTCTAGCACCATCATACCTATTTCCTTTCTCTTTTCTGGCCTCCTCTTATTCTTCCTCTCCAAATAAAGTAAATATACTTACTATTTTAAAAAACAAAAGCACACTCAAGATGGATATCAAAGAAGAGCTCCGCACGTTAGCGTCTCTCCGTGTCCGTGATCTCATTCACCAAATTGTCACGGTCGGTCTCTTCTTTTCTATCGCGGCCGTCGGCTGGCGCACCTTCACCCTCCTCTCGCACTGCGATGTGCCCGTTGTGGTTGTCATATCCGGCAGCATGGAGCCGGGGTACGAGCGGGGGGATATCTTGTTCTTGCACAAGCTGCTGCCACCCCCTGCCGCCGCCACCACCACAGCAACAGGCGGAGGGGAAGGCTTCGCTGAAGCTAACACTAATAATAATGTAGCCAAGCCTTCTTCTTCCTTTATTTCTTCTTCCTCTTGGTTTTACAAGGCGACGCATTGGTTCCGCTCTCCGATTGTTGCTGGCGATATTGTCGTGTATAATCTGCCAGGCCGTGGTATCCCCATTGTCCATCGTGTCCATCGCACACACACGCTTTTGGTGGAGGAGGAAGAGCAGGGGGAAATAAAAGCAGTCACAGCAACAGGAGCAGCAACAACCGAACTTGAGAATGTTTCTTCCATGTCAAAAGACGTTCAAATAATAGCTCAACAGCAGCAACAAGCGACACGAAAGAAAGTCAAAAAGACTAAATTATTGTTAACCAAAGGCGATAACAATCTGTATGACGATCGTATCTTTTACGGTGACGGCGTCGATTGGATTGCTGAAGAACAAGTGGTTGGCAAGTCGTTTGCGTATATTCCCAAACTGGGTTATATTACCATTTTATTTAATGAGTCGGTGGTGTTTAAGTATGTCGTGTTGGTGATTTTAGGATTTTTGATTTTGACCTCTAATGAGCAATAAATAACACATCACACACTATTATTATTATTATTATTGTTGTTGTTTGTTGAATGTGGCTATTTTTGTTTTGTGCTGGTAACGTTTCTTTCTGTTCCTTTTTTTGTTGTTGTTTTGTTTATGTGTTACATGTGCTCAAATAGAATATTCTTCTTGTTGCTGTTATTTTATCACTTCATTAACTTCGTGTATAATTTGTTTTTCCATACCTTCTATTAGACTGCCCTATTCATTTATACATATTCCTACTTCTCTCTCCCTCCTTTTTCCTAAAGAAATTCTAGTATTAATTTCATTTATTTTGTTTCTTTTTCTTTTATTTATACTTTCTTTTATATCATTATTTTCTCTTTGCGTCTCTCTTTTCATATCCCCATCATGAAGTCTACCACCACCTCGACCTCCACGGTGCTGCTCGTCGCGGCCGCGCTGCTGCTGCTGCCGCTCGCCGCCGCCATCCCGGCCCCGCCGGCGGACTACAACGCGTCGGCCGGCCCCATCACCTGGGAGCAATGCTACGAGATCAACCCCACGCCCACCTACACCACCTGCGCCGAGCTCGACCAGCCCTCCGTCAACTTCTTGAACGACCTCCCCTATGACCTGCCTGAGTACCAGCCCTGCGTGCAGGAGCGTTGCTACTGTAGCGGCGCGGCCACGAGCACGAACATCACGACCGACGGCCTCTACTGCAACAGCAGCGGCTGGATGGAGAGCGGCTACACGACGTGCAACCAGCTCGCCAAGTGCTTTGTGAACTTCTGGAAGTGCGTGAACGTGGCGCTGATGCGCAAGCGCTACTACGCCAACGCGACGCTGACGGCGGCAGAGACGGAGGCCGTCGCGGCCATCATGGCCCACGGCACGACCCCTGGCGAGGACTACGAGGACTCGCAGAGCTTCCTCAGCTGCCGCGCCGTCACCTGCGCCGCCGCCGCGAGCCGCCGCAACTGCGGCCTGCTCACCTGCCACATGAACTACTCGCAGTGCTTCGAGTACATCCGCCCGCCGCCGCTCGCGAACAAGCACCAGCTCTGCACGCAGGGCTGCCGCGCCGTGCTCGTGCTCATGGGCATCACCATCGCGACCTGCACCTTCGCCGTGCTGTGCTGCTGCTGCTGCCCGCCGGCCGTCGTCGTCATCGCGCCGCTGATCGACAAGGACGCGAAGGAGGCGGAGGAGGCCAAGGAGCACAAGAAGAAGACGGCCAGCGAGCAGGATCGCGATTGGGAGATCGAGGATGCGCCCGAGGAGGCGCAGCAGCAGCCGCAGGAGGAGAAGAAGTAAACTTCACCATCATACCCACTTCCATCACAATAAGAATAATAACAACAACAGCAACAAGACAAAAAAAAAAATACAGACAAACAAAAGATAAAAAATAAAGAATAAAGAATACGAAAAGTATTTTTTATTTTTTCTTTTTTCATTTTTTTATTTATATACCCTCTCTCTCACGCTCGCGAATTATCAATCAATCAATATACCTATATAATATGCTCACATATATATGTGTATGTATGTGTTTGGATATTTATTTATGTATAAGGAATATTTA
>AUXN01000550.1:0-10228 GCA_000482125.1 Strigomonas galati
GCGTGCACCGCCACGACAGAGCCCGGCTTACACTCATAACTGTCGTGCACCAAGTAGTGCGCGGTGAAGGCCTGGCACGGTACTGTGGCAGCCTCCTCGTCTGTCACACCGTCAGGAACAAGCGCCACCGCGGCCGCCTTCACGACCGTGTAGCGCGCATAGCTGCCGGTAGAGTCGCCATGATAGCTGACGCGCTGACCCAACAGTGAAGAGAGCGTCTCGCTGCCGAGCTTCACCACCACACCGGCACCCTCTTCGCCAGGCGTGTAGGGCATGCTGGGCTTCTTATACAGACCCGTGCGATAGTAGGTATCGATAAAGTTCACGCCGGCAAACGTATTCTCGACGAGCACCTCGTCCGCGGCCAGCTGCACCTCCGCGGGGAGGCGGGTGCTGGGGCGCACCTGAAGAACCTCGGGGCCGCCGTGCTGCAGGACGTACACTTCAGACATGGTGGATGTGGATAGGCTTTTAGAGTAGAGAGGGTGGAAGAACAAAAAAGAGAACGGTAATGACTTGCATGAAAGAAAAGAGAAAAGAGAAAGTATAGAGAAGAAGCAATATAGAAGTAGATGGCGCTTTGTGCAAACGTTTATTCTTTTTCTTTTTTCTTTTATCGTTTAATTGTGTGTATTCTGAAACATGTGCTGGTGCTCAATTTATCCAAAACAAAAAAAGAAAAAGAAATAAAGACGGAAAAAAAAATAACATTAACATAAAAAGAGTTTTATGTTTGAGCAACAAAACTAATATGTTTTCTTTTTCTTTTGAATTTTATCACTTTTTGATGTCGCTCAATATATGAATACATCTGTCCAATAAGCTGTTTTTCTAAATGAAAGGGAAAACAGATATGTCAAAAAATGTAATTTGTACAGCAACTTTTAATAAAAAGAGTAAAAAAAAAATAATTTTTTGAAACAAGAAGCCTTCTAATATGCTGTTGTTGCTTCCGTTTTGCTCTTCGTTTCGTGTTCGAACAGCAAAGGAAGGGTTACTCCCTGAAAAAGAGAACGAACAGAAAGTAGAGGTATCCAATTCATGTAGAGAATGTATGTATATAACAAAATAAAGTAAAACGACGATAATAACAACCCCACGAACCAGTTATTCGTCATTTTCGTAATAGCAATAATAAAAGACAGAAAAAAAAAAAGAATTAAAATTCAGAAACAGAAAAAAAAACACCACAGTAGCGACCAACATTATTGTTTGTCGCAGCAGTACTACTACTGCTGCTACTGCGTTTTTTTTTCTTTTTGCTGTTGTTGTTGTTGCTGCTGTTCCTTGTCACTCTCTGCAGTTCAGCAGCAGCTTGCCAGTGGATTGACGGCTCTCCAGGTAGGCATGCGCCTGATTAGCCTGACTGAGCGGAAACACTTTACCAATCGTGACGGTCAGCTGTTTCTTCTTAATCCATCCGTACACATCCTCTGCGCGCTTCTCCCGCTCCTCCGGTGTGGCCAGGAAGTCGTACAGTCTCGGGTGCTGGATGTAAATGCTGTTGGTGAGCCTCAGGGGCGCGATGGGGGGGATGGGGCCGCTCGCTTCGCCAAAGCTGATGAGATAGCCGCGGCGGCGGAGTACTTTTAGGTCGCCTTCGAAGGTGTCGTGACCAACGCCGTCGTACACGGCGTGCACACCTTCTGGCACGATCTTCAACACGGCTGCCGGCCAGTCCTGCACAGCTCCGTAGTCAATCACATGATCCGCACGTCCGACGGAGGTGGCCAGCGCGGCCTTGGCCTCGCCCTTACACAATGCAATCACCGTCGCGCCGCGCAGCTTCGCCACTTGGCACACCAGCAGCCCCGTGCCGCCCGCCGCCGCGTGCACGATGACGACAGAGCCCGGGCCACAGACATAACTATCGTGGGTGAGATAGTGCGCGGTGAAGCCTTGGATGGGCACAGTAACCGCTTCCTCGTCTGTCACGCCTTCAGGGACGATAAACACGTGAGACGCCTTCACGACGACATGCGTGGCGTAGCTGCCGGTGGAGCCGCTGCAGTAGCTGACGCGCTTCCCGAGAAGAGGGGCCAGCGCTTCGCTGCCGAGCTTCACGACCACACCCGCGCCCTCTTCACCAGGGATATAGGGCAGGCTAGGTTTCTTGAAGACACCGTTGCGGAAGTACACATCGAGGAAGTTGACGCCGGCGAATAAGTTCTCGACGAGCACCTCGTCCGCGGCCAGCTGCACCTCCGCGGGGAGGCGGGTGCTGGGGCGCACCTGGAGGACCTCAGGGCCGCCATGCTGCAGGACGTACACTTCGGACATGTGTTTATAGATAGAAAAGTAAGCGCTTGTGTTTATTTTGAATCTGTAGAAGAAATAAAGGAGAGATTCTTCATGTTATTTACCAGCCAGAATGTTTTTTTTTCACTTGCAGTTCTTTTCTCATTTTTTTGAATGTCACTTTCTGTGATACAAATGAAGTTAAATATTTTTTATTTTTTGTTGTGAAAAAAGGGGTTCAGCAATAAAGATAGATATTTATCTTTTCTTTTTGTTGTTGTGTAGCAAATGAATACATTCATTTTCTTCCAAAATCGTATTTTCTGTTTTTTTTTTTGTTCGTATTATGTGTATTAACAATTAAAAAAAATTAAGCGATATTCTCAAAAATGTAACTTGCACAACTGGTAATAAAAAAAAAAAGTAAAAGAAATAAAAATAATGAAAAGAAGAGATTTTATAGCACTTCATGATGCCTTCGTGTTTGCGTAGGCTGTTGAGTCTGAATCGCAAAGGATTATTCCCTATGAAGAGAGAAACTAGCACGTACACAATTTGAAGTAAAGAAACGGTAAAAGTGTGAATGTATACCAAAAAAAATGAAAAAGTAAGAAAAAAAGAAATGTGTTGAAAAGAAAAAGTGAGAAGGTAGGAATCAATGATTACTCATGCGGACACATATTCGTAGTAGCAAAGATCAACACTATAGAATGACTTACTACTGCTCGTGGTGCTTTAAAGAATAATTTATTTTTTTGCTTGTTTTTTTTTTTTTACTCCCTGCAGTTCAGCAGCAGCTTGCCCGTGGACTGACGGCTCTCCAGGAAGGCCTGCGCCTGGTTGGCCTGACTGAGCGGAAAGATCTTTCCAATCGTGACCGCAATCTCTTTCCGCTTCACCCACCCGTACACATCCTCTGAGCGCCGCTCGCGCTCCTCAGCCGTGACGACAAAGTCGTACATGCTCGGACGGTGAAGATAGATACTGTTGGCCAGCTTCAAGGGCTCGATGGCAGGGACGGGGCCGCTGGCGTTGCCAAAGCTGATGAGATAGCCGCGGCGGCGGAGGATGCGGAGGTCGCCCTCGAAGGTGTCGTGGCCGACGCCGTCGTACACGGCGTGCACACCCTCCGGCGCGATCTTGCGCACGACCGCCGGCCAGTCATGCACAGCTCCGTAGTCAATCACATGATCCGCACGTCCGACAGAGGTGGCCAGCGCGGCCTTGGCCTCGCCCTTACACAATGCAATCACCGTCGCGCCGCGCAGCTTCGCCATCTGACAGATAAGCAGCCCCGTGCCGCCCGCCGCCGCGTGCACCGCCACGACAGAGCCTGGGCCACAGACATAACTGTCATGGGTGAGGTAGTGCGCGGTAAAAGCTTGAATAGGGACGGCCGCGGCCTCCTCGTCTGTCACGCCGTCAGGGACGATAAACACGTGAGACGCCTTCACGACGACATGCGTGGCGTAGCTGCCGGTGGAGCCGCTGCAGTAGCTGACGCGCTTCCCGAGAAGAGGGGCCAGCGCTTCGCTGCCGAGCTTCACGACCACACCCGCGCCCTCTTCACCAGGGATATAGGGCAGGCTAGGTTTCTTGTACAGACCGTTGCGGAAGTACACATCGAGGAAGTTGACGCCGGCGAATAAGTTCTCGACGAGCACCTCGTCCGCGGCCAGCTGCACCTCCGTGGGGAGGCGGGTGCTGGGGCGCACCTGGAGGACCTCGGGGCCGCCATGCTGCAGGACGTACACTTCGGACATGTGTTTATAATGAGAGAGAGAGAGAGGATATAAGGATAGGTAGAGCTTGAAGAAAAAAAAGAAGTACTTTGTTTGTTGGTTTCAGTTTTGTGAATGGTGAAAAAAGTTAGAAAGAAGAAGGTATCATTTATTAAGTCATATTTTTCACGTACATATGGAGGTGTATGTAACAAACAAGATGCATAATATTTCATCATCCAAGTGTAAAAAAAAAGTACAGAATTTTTTGTTATGACGTACAGTTTCTTTTATTATTGCAAACAACAAAAAAAATGAAAAAAGTAGAGGTACATTTTTGTGTGTGCAATAGTGTAGGATAGAGAGTATACATTTAAGGTAGTATATAATGTGTAGCAAAGCAATGAGAAAACAAAAGTAAAGATATATATATTTTACGAGTAAAAAGGATTTTTGCGCATAAAAAGCATCGCAAACGCCAAAAAGTAAAACACATCAAACTCTTCAAAAAACACTTCCATATAGTAATCATGTACTTTATAAAACGTGAAGGCGTAAATGATAAACAACACCTGCCAAAGAATAATCATGGCGAAGGGAATGCACATGCCACGATAGCGGAAATAGAGTTGCATCATGAGCCGTTGTTGCTGCGCTGCCGGATCGTTCGCTTTGGCTTCTGCGGCGGCGGAGAGCGCTGCCATACCCCCAACAGCAGCAGCACCTCCACCACGTCCTGGTGACACGCCAGGCAGACGTGAGTTTCTGTTGTTGTTGTTGTTGTTGTTGTTGCTGCCGTGATGAGAGCGACGATCATTATTATAGTCATCTGAAGAAGAGGAGCTGCGGTCATCGCTGCTGTCTTCATCGACATCGCTGTGGGCGCCATACCGCTTTTGCTTCTTCTTTTTCTGGTTTTGTCTTTGTTGCTCTTGAGCAGAGCGTGCCCGCTTCCGTCGGTGTGCGTGGTGACGACGATCGACAAAGTTTGGATTGCGCTGACTGAGTAAAAACCCGCCACCACCATTACCATCGTTGCGATTGTTGCCGCGCCCACCGTTGACAATACCGCCACCACCAGCACCAGTATAATCCCAGCTCTGTCGCAACATCACATTCGGCTTATCTTTTCGTTGTTGACTACTATCTTCTGTTTGCATACTGTGCCGTCGGCCACCGATGAAAAGTAATTTGTTACGCTTCGCTTCCATCGCAACGGCGGTGGCGCCGCCGACGCCTCCACCGCCTTCGTTGCTGTTGTGCTGCTGCTGCTGGTCCCCAGCGTGCAGGTACGTGGCCCCGGCAGCCATCTGTCGCGTCACCAAGAACAGCTGCACCGCGTTGTGGACGTAGAAAACAACACGGTAAGCTATAGCGGTGTAGTTGTACGCCATGCAGTGCGTGCCTGCCTTCTCCCGCGAGAAGCTGTTCGTGTTGAAGACCAACAATGGCATACTGCCGGAGATACAGGTCGCTGTCAGCACCTCTAACACAAAAGCACCCGTCGTCGAAAAGGTCAGGAGGAAAATACTGCCGGGCAGTAGCTGGTCATAGGCAAGGCCCCAGCCCAGCCCTACCAGCACACGCAGCGCAAAATCCATCGAAGACGAGACCACCATCACCACCAACGAGGCAATAATCAACGACAGATTGCTGTAGGTGAGATCCGTTTCGGAGAGCACGAGAAAGGACGCGCCGCGAAGAATAGCCGCCAAAACACGCAGCACGATGACACACAACAGCAGCCACTGCAGTGGTGGGTAGAACTGTAAAGTGTGGCGGAGACCGAAGCTCGCAGGAAACGGCCAGCAGCAATCCTTGCAACCGCCACACTTGCCTTTCGCATCCGGTGCGAGCTTGTTATCTTTTCCATTCTTTCCCCCTCCTTCACCTCCGGCTGCCTCCGCTTCTTTTTTTCGGCGCCGTCTAGCCCGCTCGCGGCGTCGCCTTCGCTTTTCTTTTTGCCGTTGCAGCTGCTCCTGCCGCTCGTTGTCCGTCATCGCGTCCAAATCGTCACTGTCGAGATCGGATGAGGAGGAAGAGGTAGTAGAGCCTAAAGAGGAAGAAGACAAAGGGCCAGCACCCCCACCACCTCCAGCACCCGTGGCGGTACCACCAGGTGTGATATTGGTTTGCTGACGTTCGAGATCACTACCGCTCCCGCTATCATCGGAGGAGTTGCGACTAGAAGTAGAGTGGCCTCGGCGGAGACCGGAAGAGGCAGCTGCAGCCGCGCCGTTGTTTGTGTCGCGGCTGCTGTGCGTGCTCGCGACATCGCCCCCACTGCCATCCTTGCTGCTCTTCTTCTTCTTTTTATTTTTGTTCTTCTTCTTGGTGCTCCCAACACTACCGGAGCTCTTGGCGGAGGAAGAGGAAGAGGAAGACGTAGAAGACGTGCTCGAGGACGAGTCGGTGTGAATGCGCTTCATCAGATTGACGCTGGTTAAAATACTTAGCTTTTTGTCATCTCCACCGCAGGGGATGATCATGACCAACATAAATATAAGTAAAATGCCGTCCGCGACAACAAAGATAAAGTACATGATGGAGCTGAGATACCACTCACCGCTGCCGTAGCCGCCCGGATTTAGAAACGTAACATCGATATTGACAGCAAACGGCACGGCCGAACACTGCACCAGCACCGCGATGAGCCGCGACGCCCCGTAGCGATGCGTGATCTGAATCGTGGACGTGCTCTTGTCATAATAGTACACATCATTATTCTCGTAGAGGTAGCCGTCATCGCCGCTGGTGTCGTCGCCGCTCCCGGCGTGAAGCAGCACATCCAGCGAGACGCTGTAGAGCGCCGGAGCAGAACAGAGACTGGCGGGGTCCAACCCGATATCATATCCTTGTCGACTTTTAGCTAAAGAGCTCAGTGTTGCACTTTGTACTTTGGGCGCGGAGGCGCGTCGTACGCGCTCCTTCTTGGACTCGGTGATGCTATACAACATGTCCGCTCGAAAAACTTTGAGCACAAGGTGCGCCTCGGACAGAAAGTAATCTTTCGTGATGAGAGAGCCGATGTCCGGCGGCTCCATGTTAAAGTGTGGCGTGCTCGCCGAGGTAATTATGGCGTCAAGGCACGCAATAGAAGTTAAGAAACCATTTTCACTTGGATCCTCATCTTCCAACGCAGGCACCTCGCCGTTACTCGAAACATAATAATACGGATCGGTGGCAATCACGGGCGCGTTGTAAATATTACTGAGGCGGGATTGGGCGTACAAAAAGAAGGCAGCACTTTCGTTGAGACGTTTGGGTGTAATGGCGTCCTCCGCAGTAGACCCTGAGATGTCCTGTTCCTTACTGCTGTCGTCTCCGGTTGTTGTACCTGTACTAGAGACATCACTTCCATCCGCAAACATCATATAACCACTTGCATATTCCATGTAGTTCGATAAACTAAACATGGACGCGGCTGCGCCCGACAGCGAAATGTTAATAGTACCATCTTTAAGTAAGAAAAACGGGGCCGAGTTGATCGTTTCGTTGTAGGTCGTGAGGGCGACCAGTGGATACAGCAAAGTAGATAAAAAGCGGTCCAAGCCGGGACTACCCGATGTGTTGGAGGTCGTTCCTGGTGGGGTGTAGGTCTCTGATATCGTTTTGTAGACGGGATCGAAAGAGGAAGGCGTGCTGGAGGGCGTGTAGGTGACGGTGGTGGAGTACTGTAAGGCCTCAGCGGTAGGCAATACAAAAGGGAAGCAAAAGAAGGAAGAAAAAGAAAAGGATGCTACTTTTTCTTCTTTACAAGATTGTTGTTGTGGTGGTGGTGGTAGTGATGATTGCTGTGGTAGCGGATGGTGAAGGAGAAGACATGCAATCAAAAAAGAGAAGAATAATGCTGGAAGAGAGCGCATTCTCTTTTTTTTTTTTCTAAAAGGGGATGATTAATAAGAAGATATATTTTAGACACTATTGATTTGCATAGTGTGTTTGTAAACTATTTTTATAGTGCACTCTCTCGTTTGGAGTCTCTCTTATACTTTTTATCAATGCGCAGAAGTTGTATGCAGAAACAAAAAAAAATTGCAGCAATAAAAATAATAATAACAATACTAATGAATAAAAGAAAAACAGAGGAGGTGAAGCAATAGAGCATATAAATGAAAGTTACATACATAAATTAAGCAAAATAAACACAATTTACGTCCTTTACATTTTATTTTTGTTTATTTCAGTTTTTTTTTCTTTTGTATTCTAAAGAAAAACAAAACACACAAAATCGAAACAACACCTCTACAAATCGGGTCAACAATATGTATAATATAACGCGTGTTCTTGTATTCACAAACAGAAAAATAGAATACACATACACAATAATAATAATAATGATAATTAACAACGATCTCAACCGCAATTCCAAAAAAGGGGAGAAAAAAAACTAAACAGGAACACCATTCTGTATATCTGATGAGAGGAAAAAAAAAACAAACTCTACTCCATTCCTTTCTAAACTCTTTCTTTCCTTTATTTTCACTTTTTTACAGCAATTATAAACAAATGATAATAATAGCAATAACAAAAACAAGAAGAGAAGGAGGTAGATGCAGAAGAACGAGAGCACGAGAGAGCGCGCACAGGCCTCTATGCAACAAGAAGGAGTAGACAAATAAATATATATTTTTTTTCAAATAAAAAATTAATTTATTGGTCCGCGTACTGATGCACCTGCCCTTCCAACCGCTTCATGTCTGCTACTTTACGCACCGCCTTATTAAAATCTTCGCTTTCTACATAATCGCGGCCATCGCGGATGGCAAACATACCGGCCTCCGTGCACACATTGCGCAAATCGGCACCATTGAACCCCTCTGACAGCTTCACTACATTCTCAAAATCAATCTCTCCCTTCTTTGTAATCTTCCCGGAGTGAATTTTCAGAATATCTAAGCGTCCGTTTTCGTTCGGGAGGCCGATTTCGATCTTGCGGTCGAGACGGCCTGGACGTAGCAGGGCAGGGTCCAACGTGTCCGGCCGGTTCGTCGCCATGATCACTTTCACCTTCCCGAGTTTATCAAACCCATCCATCTGATTTAACAGCTCCATCAACGTACGCTGAATCTCACGATCGCTGCTCGTGCCCTCGATACGCTTGCTGCCGATGGCGTCGACCTCATCGATGAAGATGATGCAGGGCTCGTGCTCGCGCGCGTAGGCGAACATTTCGCGAATCATGCGGGCGCTCTCGCCGATGTACTTGTCCACGATGGAGGACGCGACGACTTTGAGAAAGGCCGCGTCGACGTTGCTGGCGATGGCCTTGGCGAGGAGGGTCTTGCCGGTGCCCGGCGGGCCGTACAGCAGCACGCCCTTCGGCGCCGAGATGCCGACGCGAGAGAAGAGCTCGGGATTGGTTAGCGGCAGCTCCACCACTTCACGCATATTACGCATCTGCTCCTGCAGACCGCCAATCTCTTGGAAGCTCACGTTCTTTTCGTTGCCCATGTACTGCATGCTGTACACCTGGGGGTCGACCTCGCGCGGCAGCACGCGCACAATCGTCAGCGTCGTGATCTCCAGCGCAACGCGGGCGCCGAACTTTAACTTCTCCGGCTGGATGCTCTTCTTGTAGCCGACGAGGTGGCGCGCGCCGCTGTTGCTCTTCACGATAAAACGCTCGTTGTCCACGCGCTTCAGCACCTCGCCCACGTAGTGGCCGATACTCATGAGGGCGTTGATTTGGTCTTCTAAGTTGTCGAGCTCTTGCTTTTTCTCGTTCATCTCGGCGCGGCACCGGCGGAGGCGGTCCTGCAGCTCGTTGCGCTCCACCATCTGGGCGATGACTTTTTCGTGGAGGGCGGCACGCTCCGGGTCGATGGGGGCGTTGGTCTGCATGATGATGTGTATAAAGGTGTGTGGGTAATAAATAAAGATATGAAGAGAAAGAGAGTAATAAAAACAATATATACTACTTCAGAGAGAATAAAAAGGAGAGAGAATTAATGTAAAATATGAAACGAACAAAAAGAGCAAGTGATATAATTAAAAGGATATACACACTGATATATGTACACATTGCGAATCATATTTTTTAAGGAGAACGTTGAGCACACAAATAAGAATAATAATGCTAGTTTGTAAATGAAAACGGTAGACCGCGTATCGTGTTAGTTTTCATTTTTTTTTTCAAAATAGAAATTTTTATATAATAAGCATAAGTAAAGCAATGTGTAGCTGTACAACAACAACAAAAAGACATTCAGGATACACATGCTGCAACACAAATTTTTCAAAAAAAAAAAAAGAGTAGAAAACAGAAG
>AUXN01000551.1:0-10224 GCA_000482125.1 Strigomonas galati
ATGTACTACTTTTTTTTCTTTTTTTTTTTCTCATTTAGTTTTATTTTTCTGTCATCTTGCTTGTACTTTCTTTTTCTTTTTGTACCATCTCACACACGTTTACTTGTATTTTTTTTTTCTTGTTGTTTGCCCTTTTTCTTTCCCTTCGGAAGCTCATCAACATGTATTTTGTTTCTCACATTGTATCATCGTAATTTTGAAAACACCTGCTGATTGATGTAATTTGTCCGAGATTGGTCACATCCCTTGGTACTCACATTGCATTCACCTTTTCTCTCTTTCATTTGTTTCTTAGCAAAGTAAAATCTGGTGTAATACACATACACATACATTTTCTCTACATCTTCTCTACCCCTTTTCAAGAATGGAAGATGAGCAGCCCGTGTACTCCAAGCAGATGACGAAGGATGAGCTGCAGAAGAGCGTGGATCGCCTCAGCCGCCGGGAGCCAAAGGATGCCACCACCACGAAGCCAGAACCGGAAAAGACGTACATCACAAAGGAGCAACTCGACAAGCGCATTAAACATCTGTACGACGAGTCCCTCGCCCGCCGTGCGATGGAGCGGGAGGAGATTGCCAAGCAGGTGGATGCTGCTGCGAAGAAGGATGCCACAGTGACGACCACCACGATGAGCGCGGAGGACGAGCAGGCGATGGTGCGCCGTTTGTATAACGAAAGTATTCAGCGCAAAGAGCAAAACTTACAGGAAATGTATAACCGTGAAACGGCTTCCTCCAAGGAGCCCAAAAAAAAACTGAAAAGGGACGAGCAGCAAGAAGTCACGGACCGCCTATACAAAGAAGGCATGCAACGCGAACGCGACAAGCACATAGAGCTTTACAAGAAGTTTGTGGAGGATAGAAGGCCACCAGCAACGCAGCGAACCAAGGAGGAACTGGCTGCGTCGTCTGCTAAAATGTCTCGCGGTGAGGGTGTGACACCAGAGTCCTAAAGACGACTTTGATTCTCTTTCTTCCCACCTTCTTTTCCCCCTCCACCCCTTTACTCTTTTTTTTTGTTGTTGTGGGGCGCTGTCTATATTTTCCTATTTTGATGTACTATATTTTGATATTTATCTGATTTGCTCATATGTAAAAAAAGAAGAAGTAACACTTAGTACACTTTCCCTGTTCTCTTGGTTACTATACGATTAAAATAACTGTCATATTGACTTCAGTTCCTTTCTTCGCAGTATTGTATAGGCAAAAGATTCACCTTTTCATTTTTTCCTTTTCCCCCTTCTCCCACTCCTTCTCTCTTTCTCTCTGTTTTCATTTTACTTTTGACAGCAAAAAGGGAATTTGTATATTACCCGAATTATAAATACATTGTAGAAAATAAATAAAATATCACTCTCTTGTACTTTCACTGCGAGAATGTCTGCTGCTGATCTATCGTTAGAATCTGTCACTGCATGGCTTTCCAAAGAAGGGTACGCACTCACTGCGCTTGAACTGTACAAGGAGGTGAATGAAACCAAAGGCGAGGCTTATTCTCCGCTTCTCACTGTTGTGGAACAGTCTCTTAGTAGTGGAGCGGACGCTATCTCGGTACCTGCAGGGCCAACTCATCCACCTACAACGAGTGGTGGCACGACGGACCACAACGAGACGCCTGCTAAGGATAGTGATGCTGCTCTCCTGAGGGAAGCACTCGCACTCTTTAAGCAGACCAATGACCCCCGCGAGTTCAAAACGCTGCTTAAAGGCTTGTGCGAGTGTGCCTCCTCGGATGGAGATGCCCTACTCAATGTCCAGCAGCTACGAAAACAGAATACAGAGCTGGAAAGCCAGTTCCAGCTCGCCGTGCGTAGCATTGCGGAACGCCTTCCCATCTTAGTGCACTCGGTGGATCCATCCCAAAAGGAGGTACTGCTGCCTCTGATGCGGCTCGTGGCGATTTCGAGCCCGACACACGCTGGACGGGCTGCCGCCCGCCAACACATGCTCAACCTGTTCAAGCGACCTACTCGGAGCAACCGCGCTGCGATTGCGGAGGAGTGGGTCCGCGTGGCGCAGGCCGCCTCGAGCCGACACATTGAGCAGGAGATTATACCAGAGCTGTACTCTCTCGTGAACGCGCGCGCGGTGGAAAGGCGCCTGCTCGTGCTGGACTGCGCCATGGCCGTTTCGACGCTGCTGAAGGATTTCCCCAAGGTGCGACAGCAGCTCTCACAAGGGTTGCTGCGCCAACTCAGTGACGATGAGTCCTCTGCCGTTCGGTGTGAAGTGCCCGCGTGTTTGTCAGCGCTGTGGGTGGATAGCGGCCGCTTAACAGGCAAGCTGGTGGAGGATAGCGCGGCGCGGTGCGCACAGGAGAGCATCATTTTGATGTTCCGGCTCGCCATCGACCCCTACAGCAATAGTGTGCGCATTGCGGCGCAAACCCAGTTACGGGAAATTGTCTATCCAAGATGCTTGGAGAAGAACGTACTGCTCCCGCGATGTGTGCCGCTCATCATGTCGCTCCTCGCAGACGAGATGACGCCGCTCTTGGTGTCTGCCATCGAGCCAGCGCCGCGGAAGGCGGGTGGGGCCACGGCAGCCACTAGCAAGGAGAGCGCCGTCGCCTTGGCGCACACAAATGTGGTGACGCTGGTGCAACTCATACATGACGCCTTATCGTGTGTGAAGTCCGAGATGCTCAATAACCGAGAACAGCTACCCTCCAAGGAGGAGGAGGAGTACAACCAGCTCGTGGGCCATTTTTATATCGAGATTATTTTACCGTCGACCTACTCTTTACTGCTCCCCGCGCTGCTCCAATTGCTGTCAACCACGCGCCAGGACACGCGGCTGATTGAGTCCCTTAGCGGGCTCCTCACCACGGTCGCCTCAATGGTGCCTCTGCTCGACGACGCGGCGTGGCAAAGCATCAAGACATTTTTGTGTTCCTCTGTCAGCATCACCAAGGAGGAGAACGAGACCAACCTGCTCTTTCGCGACGTGATTGCAGCGACCGAGAACACGATTCTGAAGGATAAGGTCGAGTCGTCCGACTTGCTGTCCTGCACTCTCTTCATCTTCTACGTCTTTTTGATCCGTATTGCGGGTCAGCAGACGGCCTACTTGGAGGGCAAGCGTAACACTTCCGCGTTTGCGAATCGGCTCGGCAAGGAGAGCACGACAATGCTGACGGACACCTTTGTGACCAAGGCAGTGGTGTCCAATCTCGTCGACACCGACGCGCGGCTGTCCATCTGCGGCCACGCGATGGCGTCGCTCGGCAGCATGGCATTTGACAACGACAACGTAGCGGCCGGCATCATGGCTGTGCTGTGGAGTTGTGCGGAGTCCGACCAAGTCACGCAGCGGCTTCACGCGATCACACTCGTGACGCGCATGTGCTCCTATTCTGCCGACAGCGCTGTCAAGACGACCTTTGTATGCCCCCCGCTGTTGAGTCTGCTGAAGGACAAGGAGCCCATTGTGCAAGAGATGACCGTCAAGGCGTTTCTTTCCGTTGGCGTTTTTATGACGGACTCGGTGTCGCAGGAAAAGATTCTCCGACCCGCTTTGGCCTTTGTGGAGTCTTCGGGGTGCACATCCAACGTCACCACCGCCTGCCTTCACCAGTGGGAGACGTTGCTGACGCGCATGCCCGCAGAGCCGCGTGAAACCTTTCTTTATCCTCAGCTGAACGCGCTGATGCGCAAGCTGGTGGAGGAAGGGCTGAAACAGCGGTCTGGCAACTCTACCCCGCTCAGCGTGACGGGCAAGCAAGAGGGGAGCACTGCGGATCGCTGGGAGCTGACGCTGGTTGCCCTTATGCAAATTCTGGAGACCAACCTGCGCTGTGCAGTCGTCACGCCCGTGCTGGTGTCGAAATATCTGATTCCAGGCATGCGACGATTCAGCCGCGAGGAGGCTTTGTTCTGCACCATCCCCACCTCCCTGCGTACACGGTGGTCGCGGCTGCAGAAGTCGTACGATCTGTTTATTGAGAAGAACTCGGGCATAACAGCCCAGAATGCAACCAACTTGATCAATATGGTGCGTGATGAACTAAAAAAGCACTTTTAAAGCGTCTCCTTTCCCTCAGTAGAGGTGCCGAACACCTTCATCAACCCATTACCACCGCAACCTCAAAACATATGTGCTGTACATCAGCTGATTAAAACTACTACTGTGCTTGTGTGTATTTGCTTTCCGAATCTCTCTCACCCCCTTTTACTCATTTCTCACTTTACCTGTTCCTTTTGATGACGTTTCCTCCTACTTATATGTACCCCTTCCCCCCCCCTCCCCTACAATTTGCAAAATACGTGACGGATTTACTTGCTCTTACTCTCTTTCTCTCTCCCTCTCTCTATCTCTCACTCCTTTCTTATCTCTGCCCCTTTCGTCCCTGACTAGCTATTTCAACTGTTCTTTATATATCTATATATAAATTGCTTGCTGGTTGAGACAAGCACATAGATGCTCATATTAAGTTGGAATGTAGCAGGGTGGTCATCCACCTCCGCGGCGATCTGCGAGAGCTATGGTAGTCTGCAATCTTTCTTCGATGCAACAGGCGCATCCATCATATGCATACAAGAATGCAAAGGCACACTGGCCAAGTTGCAAGCCAACGCGTTCGATATGGGCGGCAGTGATGCCCTTCCGACGAAGCGGAAGACTGTCCCTCCATTAGATCTCTCCCACTGCACCGCTGCCCCATCGTCGGATTACACCGTCGGCGCGATTCATGGCTGGGAGTCTTTCTGGTCATTCAGTGGAAAGCAGCACAGAGGCTTCAACGGTGTGGCTACCTTTGCCAAGAAGGGACTTACCTGGCGGTGCGACGCCCAACCGTTCGAGGAGAGCGAGTTGAACGAGGAGGGACGAGTGGTGGTGACGCATCACAGCGCATTTGTTCTCGTGAACGTGTATGTGCCGAACGCACGTGGGGGGAAGCGTGCGGCATTTAAGGCGCGCTTCCTGCGCGCCCTTCGCGATGTCATGGAGAAACTGAGAATACAGACGGGCAAACCCGTAATGCTGTGTGGTGATCTGAATATGACTTACCGCGCAGAGGACGCGTGCTGGAGTTTGCGGCGACTTCGACTGGCCGACATTGTTCAACTCTACAGGGACGCGCAACAACTAGGTGACAGCGCCTGGCAGGAGAAATACCAGTGCCTGACCAAAACGAGCCTCTCCTACGCGTACAACGTCATTTCCAACTACCTCTGCGCACGGGCCATTTTATCAGAGACGGCGGATGGAAACGTCAGTTGCACTGGTAGCGCCAATGTGGACGAGTCAGGGTCTCCTACCGTGTCCGTTGATGGCTGGCTGCTAGGAGAGGAGGAGGCGATCCAAGTGGAAAAAATTAAAAGCCTAAAGGATACCGTGGCTGCGTTTCTGTGCAATGGAGACAAGGGTGCATCGTCCTCATCGTCCTCGCTCTCCTCTGCTGCCACGGCGCTGTTGTTTAGCGGTGCAACGCCTCCGGTTTCTCTGGAAGACTGGTATGACAGCGGGCTACAGTGCGTCTACATGTGCGACCTCACCAAGAACTATCCACCACAGCACAACCGCGATCTCTTTAGTGTGGCGCAGTACGCTGGCCTTTCACCGCACGGTGACGAATCAGTTCTTTTCATGTCTTCTCTTCTTCGTTGGAAGCCGAAAACAGCCTTGACAGATGCCGTAGGAGACGAATATGTGCGAACGAACCGCTCCTCTGTGCGCATGTGGGATTCTTTTCTTCTAAAAAAGAATGCAAAAGGTGAGCTTGAAAGCGAGGCGACCAACGAGGCGTACTGCCCTTGCGCCTACACGTGCTGGGACCAGTCCCACAACCGCCGTCTGTCGAACGAGGGCACGCGCATCGACTACATCCTGCTGGATGAGTCGCTCGCCCGGTGTCTTGTCCCACGTGCAGCGACGGAAAACAACAGCGGTTTTTCTCTCGACGCTGCCACTAGAGGCCCGCAGGAACGCGAGGCGGGAGGCAATCAGGAATTGTTTTTCAGTGAGTTTAGCGGAGCTGCCCAACGGGATGGTATCCGGCGAGCGATGGCGGACGGGTCGTATCCTCCGGCCCCTTTTGATGGCTCTGGGATGCCCGAGGTATCCTGTGGGGCTCGCACCCTTTGTCTGCGTGGGCTGCCTTCTACTGGCTTTTTTGTGACGCCGCCGCAGTGGAGTGACCACATAGGTGTCGCCGTGCAGCTGACCTGCACGCTGACGCCACGATCGGGCAAAATGGTGGAGGACCATCCGAACTGTATGCATCGCCCACCGGTGGGGCTGCAAACGTTTTTTGCCAAGGCGAAGAAGGAGACGGAGAAACCGCCCAGAAGCGAGGAAGAAAAGGTGACTGTGGACACGAGCGGCCCGACGAAGGTGGCACGAAGTGAAACAAGTGCCATTGAGGTTGTCGATGTCGATTCGGATTAACAAATTTATTCTCTCCCTTTGCCTTGTGTGAATTTATTGCTTCATTCTCGCTTATTGAATATCGTCATACATAGTATTTATTGCGGACGTGAGTCCTGCGTATTGTTTATGGTTCCTGATACTTTTTTTAATTTTTATTTTTATGCTTTCAACTACCATACCTCTCCTTTTCTTTCCTTCTCTCTTCCTCTTTTGATTTTTTTTTTTATGTGTCTATATTATTATTACTACTATTACTGCTATTTATGTTTTTTTTTCTTCTTCTCTGTATTTAAAGTTTATTCTAGTATCCATACACATGGACTTAGTTGCACAAGCCAGTCAAGTATCGGAAATAGCGAAGGAGTATGTGGCGTCGGCCGGCGTTGTGCTCTCCAAGGCGCGGTCACTAGTTGGTGGCGACGCCCAGTTTTTTGCGACTGTGCCCAAAACAGATGAGCTGCGATACGGTCTCAGCGCAGAATCCGTGTTTGAAAAGCGGGACACGATGAAGCGCATCGTGGCGCAGATGTGTAAAGGAAATGACATGAAGCATTTGTTTCCGGATGTGGTCAAGAACATTCACGTCCCTGCCATTGAACTACGCAAGCTCATCTATTTATTTGTAGTCTATTATGCGGAGGACTGCCCGAACGAGGCACTTCTTTCCATTTCGGCCTTTCAAAAAGATTTGGTGAATTCGAGCATGCACGTGCGGTCCCTCGCGCTGCGCATGATTAGCTCACTACGCATTCCCGCCATTCAACCCGTTGTGATGGTAGCTGTGAAGAAGTGCTCGCAGGATGTGGCGCCTATTGTGCGCAAGACGGCAGCGATTGCGCTCATCCAGCTGCACGCGGTCGCACAAGATGAAATGGACTGGATGGTGGTGTGCGGCATCCTGCAAGAGCTGTTGGGTGACAAGAACGCCGACGTTACCGCGGCAGCGGCGATGGCGTACACGCGTGTGTGCCCCCGCAAGGTGGAGTTGCTGCACCCCGTCTTTACGCATCTCTGCGGCGTGGTGGGCCAGTGCGAAGAAGTGGGTCAAGTGGCGATTCTTCACGTTTTGCTGCGCTACGCGCGGCTTAATTTTTGCGATCCCTCGAAGCCCAGGGAGGACAAGAAGGACGCTGAAGAAGACGGCCAGGACGACCACGCGGGCGATGAGACGAGCAGTAGCACCAGCTCCTCTAGCGAAGAGGTGTTCGCGGCGTCGGCGCCGAACGCGGTGCCAGAGGACAATGGCGACTTGGATCCAGACCTGGCGTTGCTGCTGCGGTCCGTGCGACCCCTGCTTCGCAGCGTGAATAGTGCGGTTGTCATTGCCGCATCTGCCATTTACTATCACTGCGCGCCTCCAAACTATATTGACTTTTGCGTGAAACCGCTGATGCGGCTGCTGGCGTGCAGTACGCCAGAAACGCATGGGATTATACTGGACTGTGTGTACAATTTTCTCACGCTGCGGCCACTTCCCTTTCAGCCTTATGTCAAGAGTTTCTTCCTCACACCGAGCGACTCGTCGCACGTGCGACAAATGAAATTCCGCATTTTGGTCAAGCTGGTGACACCTGCTACGACGCAGTGCGTTTACAGCGAGCTGAAGGCGTACACGCGAAGCGTCGACGACGCGGTCGTTGTGGACGCTGTCAACGGCTTGGGCCTCCTCGTGACCCAACACGCGTACTTCTCTTCCTGCGCCGTCGACCTCCTCGCGACGCTCTTTACGCATCAGAGCAGTAAGATTGTCTCGGAGGCTGTTGCCGTGCTTCGCCTCCTGGTCGTCCAGCAAGGCTCTGACGTCAGCTCGCACACAGCGAAGCTGGTGTTTCGTCTAATGGAGCAAGTCATGAAGGGTGAGATTCAGGTGCCCTCGGCCGTAGGAACCATCTTGTGGCTCGTCGGCGAAAACGTGCACACGAATACGGCCATCGCAGGCGCTGCGCCGGACTGCTTTCGTGTCTTCGCACAGAAGTTCGCGACGCTCGACATGCTTGTGAAGCGAGACGTCCTTCTATTAGGGTGCAAAGTGTGGCTCCATGTCGACGGCACCAGCGACGTCGCGGACCGGTTCAAGCAGATGTTCCTCTTTATTCTTGAGCTAGCGCGCTACGACGACGACTACCTTATCCGTGACCAAGGCCGCCTGCTAGAGAACGTGGCAGACCGCGAAAGCCCGTCCTTCGCGCTGCTGAAGTCAGCCATCTTGAACACGAAACCGGCGCCCATCATGCACGACCTGCACGCAGACCATTCCCAATTCGAGCTAGGCTCCCTGTCTCACCTGCTAAGAACGGCTGTCTTTTCCTATGAGGAGCTCCCGAGCTGGCGGGCAGCCGCGACGGACACTGCCCTGCGGCACCCGCTGCAGCACGACCTAGAGCAAAAGGCCATGTCTGACTCCAGCAGCAACACGCCCTCTTCATCGGAAGAAAAGTTTTACACCGACTCGGCAGGGAGTAATGGAATGGACGATGACACGAGCGACACCGAGTACGAGGAAGAAAAGAGCAGCACGGCCACAAGCAGCGAGGATGATGACGACACAGCCAGCTCCACTAGTGAGAGCTCGGATGAGGGTGGGAAGCACGGCAAGAAGCACGTGAAAAAGCCACCACCCAAGCCACAGGTCAAGATTGTAGTTCGTTCAACTACCACCGTGCGAAGCCCTGTTGGACAAAAGAAGGGAGAGCAGCCGGCACCGGTTGCCGCGGCGGGAGAAGGTGCAGCTAGCAACGCCAACGTGGACGATGGAGCTACCAGCGGCAACAAGGCTGAACCCACCCAACAACAAGATGACACCGCAGGATATCAGGGCCACCTGGATGACAAGATGGAAAATTTAGATAGTAACGCACTCGATAATAATTTTCTTCACACGGACTCGAAGGATGACGCAAATGAAGAGGACAACGCTGTTGAAGCTAACTAAATACACGACCCAACGAACGTGATTAAATAATTCAAATAAGCAAACAAACAATCATACATACGAAAAAAAAAAAAAAAAAGAATGCACTAAAAATAACATAAAAACAAAAAACAACTAACCAGGCGACCATATTATTTAATTCCCTCTTTTTTTTTAAAAAAAAAAAACACGTTCTTTTCTTTTTTAGTTTTATCCCTCTTTGCTTTCTGCAATTCTTCCTTTTATACCCGCCTTTCTGCTACCATTGAAACTATGATGTTCTTCCACACACACAACCATCCCTCCCCCACCTTTCTTTTTCTCATTTCTGTAACTAGTCATTTTGAATTCATTTATTTTCTTTGTCTAGAACATCAATATAGATATTCGTATTGCACACAATACCAAGCATTATAAATTATAATAATAATACTAATAATTCTTTCTTCTTAAATATTCATACAGTAGATCTGTTAGTAGTCGTTAGGACTTTACAACTTCTTCTCTATTTTTTTTTCTTTTTTTTTCTTCTTAAAATTTATTACTGGTGTTTATTTATTTATTTATTTTTTTTTATTTTATTTGTCGTTGTTCAGTTATTTTACACATTTTCTTTTTTACTCGTTCTTCTTCGTTGGGACTAATACTTGAATTTTAGGCGTTAAAAGTAGCGTGCCATTATTAGTGTTGTTATCTGTAATAAATAGCTTTGGTAAACGAGGTGGATCATTTTTTTTTTCTCCTGAAATTCTTCTCCGCCAGCACACTTGTTCAGTTTTCGTTTCTTTCGTTCTTTTTTTCTTTTCTCTTCTCCTTCCTTCCTTCCTTCCTTCCTTTCATTTCCTGCATTATCGTATATTGCAACAGTGGTGATTAATCGCACTCTTGTTTTCTTGTTGTTGTCGATCTTTGGAGGAAAATGTCCTTCTTCGACGACAC
>AUXN01000552.1:0-10215 GCA_000482125.1 Strigomonas galati
CTAACAGATTTTTTACCATTTTTTTTTTAGTAATAGAGAATTAAAAGTGTACATAAAACGTATATAATCTCCTTTCATCCAAATTTGTAATTTGTTTAGCAAGAATAAACAAAAAGTAACGGGAGAAAAAATTAAAATACAAGTAGCATGCTGGCTGAATTGTATTACAAAAAAGTAGGTGGCGCACCAGAGAGTGAAAAGATAAATACTTCTAGAAACGAGGAGAGAGACAGTGTTGAAGCACCTCATCCGAAAAGCAGTCTATTCGTAACATCCGCTGATATTTTCGAAAAGCGAAAATATTTTACTCCACATAATCCCAAAAATGAGGCGAACACCACCATTAATATCTCCGCTGATCAAAGCGACGTATCTCGCTTACGAACTGCACTCTTCAATGATACAACAGCTGACACCAGTCTGGTGAATGAGAGTGCGTATGATACACTGAATAATCGTGTTGTGCGTGTAAACCCCATACAGGAGGCACCGGAGAAAACAGAGGTTGAAAAGCATGTAAAGCTCCTCCATTTTAGTGGCAAATCAAATGTCACAACCGCAAATTTATTAATGGAAGCGTTTCTTGAGACAGTTGGTGATGACGATAAAAAATTTACTCACAGCACTGTTACAAAAGAGTTTTTAAACAGTAGGCGTAATTACTTCTTTGATACACTTTTTAGCAGTGAACAGGATGACACAATTGCGCCACCAGTATTTTACAATAATGACATCAAGAACAAAGATTTTTGTAGAACTACATTAACTGGAAACTATCACACAACAATAAGTCAGCTGAAGCGACTAGAAAATGAATTATAGAATCTAAAACATATATCTTTTTTTTTTTTTCTTGTTTTCGTTGTATTTTAGTTTTATAATCCATATATAGAATAATTTATATCTATGTATACTTACTTTGCATTCTTATTTTCAGAAAAAAAAAAAAAGAACATGCGTTTAATTTAAATAGTACTATTATTGAGAAATTAGTTTTTTGTGATTATTACGTGTTGGTGGATACAAGATTTTTATCATTAATATTATAAGTTCTGTTGTCAACTCTGTTATCTCTCTCTTTGTATTTTTTTTCTCGTTAATCGTAACAATAATATTATATGTATATATATTTTTTGCTTAAATTAACTTTAATGTTGTAGCTTTAAAATTTATTTTTAGTATTTGAAATAATAATAATTAATAATAATATTTGTTACACTTAATTATTATTACTACTTTTTTTATATCAAAGCGCTTGTGTTGTTAACAGAAACTATTCTTGTTTTGTCTAATTTTTTTTTATTTTCTTATCCATTAAATAAAATACTGTTTATTGGATTACTTGATATATTTGTTATTTTTTTTTTTTCACACATACAGGACCTTTTAGCGGTAAACTAGATGAGGCGGTTCCTCTCTTGTCAGAAAGTAAATTACTGTAGATTTATTCACTTATGGAAATCAACACTTCCGAAGCCAGAAGACCAAAGGTGGGATACACTCGGCAAGGGAATTATTCAGTACGCGCAGTCTTGCGACACAGGAAAGCAAGCGTTTGACGAATGTTGTGTTGCTCGAGAGCAACTTGAGTTTGTCGTGGAATCAATAGGCCATGATGCGAGTATATATATGTTTGGCGGATTAGTGACGTTGGGCTTATTTGAAGTTGGCGGGGATGTCGATTTCGTCGGTATTTTAGACGTCGAACCGGAGTTCGAAGAGGCCGGCATTATTATTAGACGCCTTTCCAAAGAACTCCGCCGCATTGGATTTCGTTCTAGTGCATTACCCAGAGCCCGCGTTCCTGTGGTAAAAGTGGATCGCCTCAGCAAAGCGCTTCCCGGCACACCTCTGCACAATTTAGCAAAAGACGGCATTTTTCAATTTTTTAGGGCGCTCGACCCCAATGAGGCCATTGAGTTTGAAACGCGGCTGCGCGATAATTATGATGCGGCCGAGATCGAGTGGAACAGCTCACACCAAGTAGCCACCATTACCTTTAATTCAACATCCTCCCTCATGTACGCCCTTACGCACATGAAATATCACGATAACGTCGAAATTCCCATTCGCATTCCTGTTGATGTTCGCCACGGCCCAGAATTATTTCGGTTCCCGTTTGATGTCTGCCTCTCTTCCACGGGGCTTTTGAATTCGTACCTTTTCAGGAGGGCGCTGCTCACATATCCCTATTCGCGGCATTTGCTACTGGCAATTAAAAAGTGGGGACGCTCCAGTGGCATCATCAACTCGATCGACGGCCTGCTGGCGTCTTATGCCTTGACGGTAATGATGATTCATTTTCTCGTGCTGCTGGGAAAGATTCCCCCACTAAATACATTGCGCAACCCAGAGGAAATACAGACGCTGGATATGACTCCTCAGTACTTACCACTTCCAGGTCCGGAAGGGAAAGACTCGAAAGAGGTTGGCTATCTTTTTGCCCTCTTTCTAGAGTATTACGGTTCTGTTTTCAATTACAAGGACTCTGTGGTGTGTACAAGCAATGTGGATCTGAAAAAATCCACAATGAATTGGGACAAGGGTCCTAATGTGACGATGCGGCCGCCCTTTTTTGAATTCTGCATTAAAGACCCGTACGGGCTAGACAATGTGGCACGGAATTTAGATCACGATGCCACGCTGTATGTGCAGAACAGCCACCACCTCGCACTCAACGCACTGCTGAAGGACCTGAATGATCCGTTGTTTGCATTTAGCAACCTCATTCAATACCCACCCAAGCCTCGTAGAGTAACACAATCATTAGCCGAAAGAGGTATTCACTCTGATGTGTTGCCTACAGACCAGCTGGAGGCTCGCCACGTATTGAAAAAGATGCAGTTTCATGAGAGGAAGCGATCGATGGAGAGCTTCGGTCGACGCACCATGAAAAATCAAGAAAATCAGAATGCTGCGTCCAACGTCACAAAAAATGTTTTGGGTTGGATCAAGAGCGATGAACCCTCACAGCCATGAATACCCTTTTTTCGATCACACACAGTTATAAATTCTACTCAGAATAAAAACAGCAGCAACATCCAGAACAACAACAACCACAACAACAAGAACATTAAAAATACCAGTAGTACTTGTAAAGATCTCGTTTGAACAACTAGCCATTTTTGTATACCTGCAACATCTCTTTCTCCCTCGCTCTCTTCTTCATGCGTATCCAGTTCTATAGTTGTGTTACCTAGTTGTCTCATTGTCCCGATTTACGCACCAGCATATACATCTTTTTTTTTTATTGTTCTTTTTGTTGGTGCCTCAAAATGGAAAACTCCTGGTACGACCACATTCGGTGGGAAAAGGGTGATCTGCTTTTTCCTGGCGACAAAACCACGGAGGCAAGCGACGAGTTACTGCCGTGGAAATGCGTTAGTGAAATCGTGCCCGGCCTTTTGCTCACTTGCGAGGAGCTGCTGTCGGACCGCGAAAACTGCATCAAGAGAGGCATCTCGCTTGTTATCAACCTGTGCGGCGCCGACTTCATGGCGCCCTTCAAGCTGTATCAAAACGTGGATGGCAAGCCCACCACCCGCAAAATAGAGGGCATCGAGGCGTTTGCAGCGGAGCTGGACGCCTACACGTCGAAGCCGCTGCCCGCGGCTGCGAGCGAGCGCAAGGTCTTCATTCGCACCATCCCTGCACAGGACGTGCCCTCGTACGACATTGGGGTGCACTTCCCAGAACTCTGCTCTCTCCTTGAGATGGTGTTCCAAAATAGAGAGGCCCTCGAGGGCAAGGAGGCGGCGGACCTGCACAACGTCGGCGTGCATTGCATGGTCGGCGTCAGCCGCTCGGCCTCGGCGGTCATCGCGTACCTCATGAAAAAGACAGGGCTGCCGCGCGATGACATCCTCTCGTTTGTGCGCACCTCACGCCCTGTGGTAGGCCCCAACCCGGGCTTCATGGCACAGCTCGCGCTGTGGGAGCTCCTGGATTGCTACCGCATCGTTGACGCGACCTCGGCCGAGATGGTGTCGGCGGAGGTGAAGCACAAGAAGAACCTCGTCGAGTTCGTGTCCAACATCCTCCCGGTGCTCCTGCGTAACAGCAAGTGCGCGCTAGACCGCGAGTTCTTTGGCTACGTCGTGCACGCGTGTCACACGGGTGAAAAGGACCTGGTCGAAGTCTTCCGCGAGCTGCGCTCCTTCGTGACGGCGGCTATTGACAGTGAGATCTATGCCGACGTGCCCAACTTCTTTGGGTACGTGTGCGAGCTTGTCGCGAGCCTGGAGCGGCACTGCGGTGAGATGATGCGGCACATGCGCGTGGATGAGACGGACCACACGACGAACGACGCCTTTTACGACCGCATGATACGCGTGCTGGGCCGGTCCGGCTTCGAGAAGGACACCTACGACACGGTGCGAGCCTTCTGCTCCTTGCTAGAAATGATCCACGTGAAGCACATCACCGACAAGCCTCTCTTCTGCGACGAACCCACGCTTGCTTTTCCCGTCCACGCCTCTCTTTCTTTCCCGTTCTTGTGCCAGATGGCGCCTTATGCGGAAGGCTTCGTGGAGTTCCGTCAGCTGCAGACAGTGCGGGAAGCGTGCCCGGCGGGGCTCCTGACGGCCGACGCTGCACAGGAGCTGTCCGAGCAGATGACGCGCCTCTTCTCGAGCTCCTTCCTCATGACGACGACGGGAGTGGTGCAGGATAGCGCTGCCGGCTCGCCGCTGACCAGCGTTGGCCGTTGGAATGACAAGTCGCGGCTCATGTACCTGAAGCACGACGTCGAGGCGGAGGTGTTCGACCTGATGGAGAAGGACACAACGGCCCCGCTCGACTGGGCGCGGTACTACGAAGGCATCACGGACCCTCTTGTCGCACGCCTCATCGCCAGAAAGATAACGAGTGGCATCGTCTCCTACCGCCTGCTGCTCGAGGCGGCCGAAAACTTTGTGGTGCAGGTGTACAAGGACCAGGTGCAGGCGTCCGCCTTGTCCATCACAAGCCGTCTCCCTCTCGATGCGGTGGAAAAGTCGCTCAACGATCTGGAGACCTATTTTCAGGACACGTTTCATGCGACTGCTGGCGTGCGGGCGTACTTTAAGGAGGAGCTGGAGGCACTCCAGCAGAACGGTGTGGTCTCAGCTGATGGCGTTTTGCAGCTCTTCAACAAATAGATTCATTGACATGTACACACACACACACACACACACACACACCCAAACACAACATACTCATACACCCATCCTCTCAGGTACATTAATACTTATTTGTTATTATTACTATTACTATTACCATTACTGTTGTTACTAGCACAAAACTCTTTCATGTTAGACCTATCATCCATGGAAAAACAAAAACGCCAAACAATCGATACGGAAGCTGTGAATGCCTTGCGCTGTGCTGCCTGTTAAATATACTATGCACCTTATTTCCTCTATTTCTCTTTCTCGCTCTTTGCTCTTTTCTCTCTCTCTCTATATATATTTGCACTTTTCTCTAAAATCTGTATCCGCAAAGATGTCCACTTTTAGCGAGTTGCAAACTGCCTTCTTCCAGAAGCATTTCGATGCCTATGACAAGGACAAGGTAGGCCGCATTCAAACATCCGATGTGCCGTTCCTTGTCCGTGTGTGTGGGGCAACGCCCCTCGAGGCCGAACTAGATCTTCTCATGTCGACAGCCGACCCCGACAAGCGGGGCACCTGCGACTTCGACGGCTTTTGTGCTGCGCTTCAACTTGCCTTTGAGCATTGTGTGACGGCACAAGATGCGAAAGAGGCCTTCTTAAACTTCGACGCCCAACATAAAGGGTTCATTGCGCCGCATGAGCTGCGCTATTTCCTGACCACGCTCGGCGATGCGCTTACGGTAGAGGAAGCGAACGATTTCATGAACGAGATGCAGTCCGAAGTGGACAGTGACGGAAACATTATTTTTCTAGACGCTATTGAGAAGATGACCCCGCAAATGTATCGTTAATGATGCCCGCTGTACAACATGTAAATACTACAAATTACAATTCTGCATACACTTATATATGTCTATTCCCCATCCCTTACAACTATTATTCTGAATAAGTGCCCCTTCAATTTTTTTTTCTTTTCTGCATCGCATGTATTATGCTGCTCCCTGTCCTCTCATGTCCATGTCTCTTCTCCTTTTCTTCACTGTAAGTTTTTTTTGCGATAAAGCTTAACGCAAACAACAACAGCAACAACACTAAGAAGAAGATAATCCTCTTTTGTACGTCTCCTTTGTACTTACCATGACGCTCAACCCTGTCATTTTAGAGGATACGTTCAAGGTGACTGGCGTCAACACGGACGGCACGGTCTACCTCCGCGTTTCTCGCATTCAGTGCACGAACGAGGACGGTAACCTCACCATCACGAGCGACATCAACACGGAGGAGTTTCCTGTGGCGCTCAACGAGCGACTCACCATTACGCTAGCAAACTCGTTGGAGCTGACCAACAAGGCAGCCAGCAAGCACTACGATCACAGCATCTACCACCGCGAGACGCGCCTGGATGACTGCGACTACGCCATGCACGGCCGCGTGTACGGCCACGAAATTGTAGACAAGGACAGCGCGGAGGTGAGGGTCCAGGTGCACATTAGCTGTGGTGGTTTGCTCACACAGATTATTGGAAAGCCGCAAAGCCTTCGCGATATTCACTACAATAGTGATGTCTACATTCTGATGAAGAGTGCCGGTAAGTAAGGTGAATCACGCGGCGCAATCTCGCTTACACTTTCTTTTTTTGATTTTCCGCTTACGCGGTTGTTCTCATTCTTTTTTTTTCCCCACCCTTTGATGTGTGAGAGAGATCCAATTCGGTGATAGAAGTGAAGAAAAAGAAGCGACAAGTAGAAGGAGTCGTGTATATGGCGCAAACGCGCAAGTTGCAATTTAATGTTAAAATTCAAAAAAATAAAAATAAAAATAAATAATAAATAATAATACAAAGAAAAACACCTGATATGTATGTTCTCCCTTTGCGCATGTGTGTTTGTTTGTGAATTTGATGATAACAACGACGTATAACTATTTATAAATAAATCTATATACATTTACTTACTTTAATCCTGATACTGCTTGGAAAGGAGCGAAGAAGAGCAAACCCGTGGTCCCCCCCCCCTCCCTATTGTTGTTGTACATGTGGAAATAAATTGGTGCACTTTACTAAGACACTTGCCCTCTTTTATTCCTTTTCTCCTCTTTGATTCTGGTGAAACAAGAAAAGTGTGGACCTCAGTTTAGTTTCTTGACCACTCATCGTAGTCTGATTTTTGTTTCTTCGTTTATTTGCTTAACCCTCAATTTGTAACTAGCTCCACATGCGTCGCTTTGCAAAAGGTAATCAGGCATGCATTCCTTTACGCAATCTGGCATGCATGACCCTGTCGAAGGCGGCTTTTGGGGAGAATGCAGATGCCCCGTCAGAAGCGCTAGGAAAAGAGGAGGCCTCTACTGCGAGAAGAGCCCTACGAGAGCCGTACAAGAGGCACACTTCCGACCCACGGTCCCTCCGGGAAAAGGAAGACTTCCGGCGAGACTACAAGTACGCTCGCTACAGGCCCTTGTATGACCTGCCGTGGAGACAGCACAACCGTAAAACGTACATGGACGATGCAGAGCGCTTGTACGGCCGCAAAGAAAATTGGCATCTCGTGACGGATGCCGCACTGCGGGAGAAGCTAGTGTCTATCCTGCAAGATTACCTGCGCGACACGATTGCCGCCACCCGCCTCGAGACCAAGGAGGCGAGCAAGTACCAGAACTTGTGCGCGACAGCAGCCCGGGAATACCGCGCGCACATTGCTGCAGGTGCCTTTTCTTCCGCCGACGTGCTACGCGCGTGGGCGCAACGGCTCGTCAGCCGACCTCGTGACAAACACGAGGGCGAGATGGCACAAGGACTGCACGACGACCTCGCCAAGCAACACGCGCGCACGGTGGAAGGAGAAGATGGGATGGTAACGGCGGCGACCGATGGCACCACCACCGCGAGCGACAACAGCAGCGAGGAGGACAAGGCGAAGGTGGAGGAGTTCCTTGAGGCCCGGCGACGGAGAGGCGAGCGGGCGCAACTGGAGAGCACCCCTGCCATGTCCGATCTGCCGTCGGCCGACCTGCGCCACTCCCCACGCTCCGCCTTCCCCTTTCTCCGCCAGCGAGCGGTGGAGGACGAGGGCACGCTGGATCCTTCTCTTGTGGATTGGACAGCCAAGTATTACCCGGAAGACACGACCGCCACCTTTGCGCAGCAGCCGCAGCGCCGCGCATCAGGCCCCACCGCGGACGAGCAGATGGACGAGATGGAGGCAGGCGAGGCAACCACCCACCTCCCACCCATGCCTACCGCCCACGCACGCCATCGTCTGCACCGCTCTCTCAAGAGTCACGACGACCGCTACCGCGCCACCTTCGACGCGGAGGGCGTCTTCTATCACGTCCGACGGCCGGACGCGACGGCCGAGGCGGGTGAGACGCGCGCACCGAAGCCCAAGTCCATGCGTGGCTCTGAATTGGATGCAACACTACGTGGACGGCGAGAGGTGGTGAAGGTGCCGTGGAACGTGGCGGCCAAGGCGAACGCGCAGGGCTATACGTCCGACATCCTGCGCTCCAAGGAGCAGCTGATTCGTTTGTCGCGAGGCGAAGACCCTAAAACACTTCCTTAAGCATGCTGTCATGTACACCAAAACAAGAGAATTACTTTTCTTCTTGTTTGATACCTCCTTGTACATTTTTCTTTACATTAATCTAGCTTTTTCTCTAATATATATATATATGTACATTTCAGGTGATATGTATGTAATATGTGAAAAGCGGAAGATTATGTACTCTGCCATTCTCCTCGATGTATTAATGACAAATAATTCATTTTCATCAAACATGTTCTTTCCTCCTCTCTCTCTCTGTTTCTCTTTCTCTCTTCAAATTGAAGACACCACACTTGCACACAGACACACATACACATCATGAAATACAGAGGCTTGCTATTTGGCCGTTCGCAGGAGAACCACCTTCTTCACGGCACCATTGCGCATTTTTCTTTTGCAAAGCAACAAGGCAGAGTGGAACTGTCGTCCACGCTGCCTCAACAGGAAAAAACATCTCTGTCGTTTCGAGTGGGCAGTGTTTCTTTCCTGGACCCCACCAGGACACAGGAACTGCAGCCTGCCTCTGGTAGCGAGTGGTACTACCTGCCCCCTGGGCTAGCTGTGGAAGTACATGAATGCACACAGGTGGTGATACGACAGAGGCCTGTACTTCTGGCCGCAGTGCCGGTCACGACGATGGATATCCTATGTCAGCCTTTCTTCTCATTGGCGTCTCCACTGACACACGTGTACATGTTGTCGCCTGCTGCAAAGAAGGAATACCTCTCTTTTTCGGATTCCTTTCGGCCTAGAAAAGGAAGTGATGACGCCGATAAGCGAGACTGGGAGCGGGCAGAGGTGGAGATGGCTGAGTGGCTGCGCGATACAGACACTGACGTGAGGGAGGCAAATTCGTGCACTCGTACAGCGAACTTCAAGGCAGCAAACCATGCTACTGCTTCGATAGAGGATATCAACAATGTTATCCCTATGGATTTTTAACTGCTTTTTATTATTATTTTCTGTGAATGCCGAATTGCTTAGTTTTCACAAAAAAGCTGATATTTCTCTCTCTCTCTATATATGTGGAGAATACATGAATGTGCATACGCAAGAAAGTTGTTCACTCATATTGTACTATATATATCTCTGTTCTCTTCTCCTTACCTCCCTCTTTTGTTGTGCATAGTTTTAACGTTTGTTGAGTTCTCCAAGGAAGATATCCATTCTCATTTTTTTTTGTTTTTCGTTCTTTGAGTTTTTTTTTTTTTTTTTTTTCTGCCATCATGTTTCGCACTTCCATGATCTCTCGCCTAGCCCCGACGGCGATGCTGATGAACAAGGGTAAGGTGATCGCCTGGATGAACGGCCGCGGCTTCGGCTTCATCGAGGATGACAGCGACAAGAAACAGCACTTCGTGCACTTCTCTGCTCTCCAGACCGAGACGGGCGGCTACCGCGCCCTCACCATCGGCCAGGATGTGGAGTTCGAGGTGGCGACCCAGGACGGCCGCACCCGCGCCGAGAACGTGACCGGCCCCAACGGCGCCAAGCTTCCCTCGGGCCCCCAGCCCCCGGAGGGTGCGGGCCGCGGCTTCGGCCGTGGACGTGGTCGCGGTCGTGGCAACTACAACAACAACC
>AUXN01000553.1:0-10210 GCA_000482125.1 Strigomonas galati
GTCTTCTATTTCGTAGCAGCTAGAAATAATTTGTTGGAAACAGTAAACTAAATCTATTCCTTTGAGGATGGTATTATTATTGTTATTATTAGTTTGTGTCGTAGTTGCTGTTGTTGTTGTTGTTGTTGATGGTGATGATAATGATTCTACACTATTGTTAGTTGTTGTTTTTGTTGTTGCAGATCGTTCAAAAAACTCATTTTGCTGTTTGGCTTGGAAAATAGAAGTAATATTTTTATCTAAAAAAGCAATTATTATTATTATTATTATTATCATCATCATTATTATTATTGTTTTGCTGTTGCTGCTGTGGTTGTTGGTGTTGTTGGTGTTGTTGTGTTGATGTATTATTTTTAGTGTTGAGATCAGAAACAGTTTCAGTGATGTCTTCCTCCGGTACTTTCTGTAAGTACATTTCTCTCTTTTGAAGGCCTTCACAAAAGTACGTTTGATAATTTGTGTACTGTAACAAGGACGCCTGTTGTAAAAATTGTTCCATATTAAAGGTATTCACTTTATTATTATTACTGAAAGTTGCTTCCTTCTTTTGTTCATTAATATTGTTGGTATTGTAATTTTCATTTTCTTCTTCCTCATCATCATCATCTATATTAACAACTTCAAATTGAAAAGGAGTATTGTTTTCAATCGGATGCACTTCTCTTTCCATTGTTACTTCGTCTTCATCATCTAACGTTATACAACTCGCATTGCTATTATTATTATTATTGTTATTGTTAATAATAAATGATTGTGAAGCACTAGCGTCTACTACCACTTCTATCATTTCTTTAGAATCGCCATCGATAGTGTTGTTGCTGTTATTTCGGCTACGACTGCTACTAATTGTGTTGGTGGTGGTGGTAGTAGAAGTTCTAGTAGTAGTAGTAGTTGTTGTTTTTGCTTTTGCTTTTGCGGCTGTTGCTGTCGGTGCTGCCTTCGTTTTAGGTGGTGGTGGTGAAGGCTTCTTTTGAACCTTCTTGGGCATCTTTTCTATTAAAGTGTTTGTATGTGAGCTAAAAATCTATATAGAGGTATATATGAGTGTATATATGAGAACTAAAATAGAATAAATAAAATAATAAGAAATATCAGTTCCAATTAAAAATCTATGATGGACGCAACACGACAATACATTTAGTAAACAATGAAAAGAAGGAAAAAAAAGTTGCTTATGTTTGTTGTGCGTTGCTTTATTATAAAGGTGTGCTCTATAGCTATGGAACAAAATTGTGAAAGAAAAGGAAGAAAATGAAAAATTTTAACATAGACCAATATGCACATCTAATCATCTTAATTTTTTAAGATAACAATAACAAACAAAAACGCAAGTAAGATTTGAAGTAGAATTTTATCATAATGATGGTAATAACAAATAAATATGGCAGTAAAAAATAATACAAGCGCTATCAAAAATCAAAACTGAACAAAACAATATCAACTTTTCTTTTCTTCTTTTCTTTTCACTCCCCCTTGAGAGAGCAGGTGGCGGCCGACGCTGCCGTCCCACAGCGAGGGCAGTACGGACAGTGCTGCAGCCACTGCGCAATATGCTGCGGGTGGCCCCCGTGACCACACCCTCGCAGCCATACATATAATCCTTCCACCGGTTCTTGACAGATGACGCAGGTAAGGAGGGCTGTGCTGCGACACAGTTTGCAGACCGCATTGTGTGGAGGGTTTGGCATCATGTCGGAGAGGAGCTGTGCAGCGGCTGCCTCTTCTTCTCCTGGTGGTGGAATAATTGCATTATTATGATGATGATGGTGATGGTGATGGTGATGGTTATACTTATTCTCGTGACTGTGGGCGTCAGAGAAGAAAGCTTCTATTCCTCCAGCACCCACCGGTGCAGCTGCAGCAATAGCATCACAAGTTGAAGACGAAGATGCGGTGTTGTTGTTACTACTACCACTACTACTTGTGATGCTGCTGTTCGTAGTCGTTGTAGTAGCGAGTGAGGACTCTGAAAATAAAAGTCCGGCAGAGGAGGAAGAACAAGAGGGCGACACATCGAACTTTTCAGAGGCATGTACCGATGATGAAGATGAAGAAGAATATGAAGACAAAGAAGACGAAGAGGAAGTTAAAGAAGAAAAAGAAGAGGAAGTAAGAGACGTAGATTCGATAGGAAAAAAAACGTATACGATGCAAACGTTCTGTAATACGTTGCTCCGTCAAACTTCTACTTTGTAGCATCCTTCTTCTTCTTCTCTTCTGCTTTCTTCGTTTTTGTTCACGGTGTCGTCGTACGTTTTTCTTTTTCTTCTCTTCTTCGTTTTCTTTTCAGACGCTCTTCTTCATTATTATTATCATCATCATTGTTGTGGTCGTGACGGGTAGTGTTGGTGGTGGAGCTGACTTCACACACAGAGCGGTTTGTGTTGTTGTCATCATCTTCACTACTACTACTGCTACTATTGCTACTTCTATTTTCATTTTCATTATTATTCGTATGAATCGTTCTAGTGCTGCCTGCAGTGTCCGTCGTATGCTTGGAACCAAAGGAAGATGCAAGAGAAGTGCGCTTTGAAACGTTATCTACATTATTATTATTATTATGATTATCTGTTGTTGTAGTAACGGCTTCTCCAGTAGCAGGAAGTGATTCTGATGCGTTATTATTATTATGGTTTTGATTGCTGTTAAGCTCTCCTACAAAAGTTGTAATATGCTCCTCTTGTTGTGGTGCTTCTCCTTCTTGATGATCATTTGCTTCTGTTTCTTCCACCCTCCAGACTTCTTCTTTTATCTTCTCCTTCTCCTGCTCTGGCTGTGGCGTCTGTCTCTTCATCATATTGCTGCGGTGTTGGCGACCAGAGCTAGCCACGCTACCACCAACACTACTCGCGCGGCTGCTGTTGCTGTCATGACTACGGGGCCGACTACTACTACTCTTCTTACTCTTCTTCCCCTCTTCCTTTTCCTGATGTCTTTTCTTTCTCTCTGCTTCTTCCCGCCTCTGCCGTCTGCGCTGCCGCCGCCGCCGTCGTTTTTCCTTTTCCTTTTCATACTTCTTCTCCATCGAACGTCGCATCTCCGGTAGCTGGTACCGACGATGCTGCAGCAGTTGCTGGTCACTATAGTAGTCGGTGCTGTTGGTGAAGAAGTGAGGATTTGCTAAAGGAAGCGCAGCAGTAGGAGAGAAAGTGAGGGGCGCAGGTGGCAGCGGCGGCGCCACGGCTATCAACTCTGCCTTTTCACAACTTGCACAGTACACATACGTCATTTGCTTCTCATACGCAATCTCCGCCGCTTTGGGTTGTGTGGGATTGTTCGGCTGTAGCACCACCTCAGGTACCGTCAGGAGCAGTTCATTGACGGGCACGTATAACTGCTGACGGTGCAGCAGTGCGGTGTAGCTGTCTAGCCATTGCATCATGCGCAGTTGCCATTGTTGTTGTTGTTGGGTGTTGGTGGAAGTCGTGAGGAGCACACTAGAGGTAGTGGTTGTTGCTGCTGCTTCTGTTGCTGCTGTTGCTGTAGGTGGTGTAGGAGGTAAAGGAGAAGCATTCGGACCTGCAGCTGCTGCGGTACTGGCAGTATTGTTTGTTGCCTTTTTATTAATGTTAAGGTTGCTGCCAGGCCTTGTTGTAGTAGAAGTCGTTGTGGTAGTTGTAGGTCTTGACTGTTTTTTCTTGCGAGCCTCTGGCGACGCTGCGACCGTCTCTGCGGCTGCATGTGTGGTAGGCTGTGGCACGAAAGGACAGGAGAAGGTGCTCTTCATTAATAATAACAAATCTGCTGTAGTGCCGCTTTCATTATTATTATTATTATTATTATTAGTTGCTGCTGCTAAAGTATTTGTTTTATGATGTTGTTGTTGTTGTAAATTAAAAAGCACAAAACGCTCCACTAAATGTCGCACGCGCCACCACAAGCAAAACAACAAGCACAAAGTCAGACAGTACTGCACATCTCCTACTAGGGAGGCATATTCTAATTGATGGATCGTAAGAGAACAAATGAGAGAAAGCTGATGCGAGCGCCACGCATGACTGCAGGCACGCCACCACTGTCCACGAGGGTCTGGCCTTCTTTCTTCATTGCTATTATTACTATTAAGATTTTTATTATTTTTGTTAGTTGTTGTTGTTGTTGTTGTTGGGTTTGGAGAAGTATCATCATTACTGTTACCACCCTCTCCTTCTCCACTTCCACCACCAACACGTAGAGCAGCAGCCAAGCCAGCATCATTCGCAAACGACACATCACGCCGCCGCTGCTCGAGCGCGGCCTCCGCCCACTGTCGCTGCAGCTGTGCTTCTTCGTGCTGACAGATGGACGCGTTCTGGTGCATTAGGTCCGCAAAGTAAAAATCTACTTGCTTCACATTTTGGAAGTGCATGACGGTCATGGGCTCTCTTCTTAGTTTTCTTTTATTATTATTATTATTACTGCTGCTACTGCCACTAGTGTTGGTGTTAGTGTTGGGATGAATACCAGTAGCTTTGAACAAGAGTCGTTCTTCCTCCTCTTCGCGTTCTCGCCGTTTTTGCAACTCTAAATGTAATTGTTTGAGCTCTAACGCAATTTGGTAACCGTTGCGCCAACACAGCGCGTAGTGCACGAAGCGTTGTTCTTCTTCTTTATTCTCCACATAACACCAATTCCTATTATTATTATTATTATTATTATTTTGGTTTTGTTGTTGTTGCTGGCAGTTGAAAGGTAGGGTGTCATGCAAAGAAGCAATCACAGCCGCAGCACTAGAAATAGAAGTTGAAGTAGTGATAGAGGAAGGAAGGACAGCTGGAATCACATTATCAAAAATTTCAATGACTGGTTTGTAATAGCATAATTGTATCGGCGCTGTCAGAGCAGGACACCTAGAGCGATTATTATTGTTATTATTATTATAATTATTGTTTGTAATGATGGTTAGCGCATTATTATTTGTTTTGTTATTAGTATTGTTGGCAGTGCTCTGTGGTACGAGTGAAGAAGATGGTAAGGACCCGCAAGTAGAAAACGAATTATTATTATTATTATTATTATTTATGCTGTTTTGTACTTGCCGTATTTGTGAGGTAACAGGTGTAGAACTACCTAGAATGTTATTATTCTGATTTTGAAATTGTACAAATGGTGATGCTTGTGTGTGGCTCTGTTTTGGATATGGTGATGGCAACAAAAAAGGTGACATGGGTTCTGCTGAGCTGTTTACATTCGTATTATTGTTATTTATATTATTATTATAATTAGTGATACTCCTGGGAACGGAATGATGATAATGTAAATTATTATTATTATTATTATTAGCATGATAGTGAGACATAATAGGTGTGTTGGCCGTGGTAGAGTTGGTAGTGGTCGTAGAAACTGAAGGCACTGTACGTCTTGTTGCTGTGGCTTTCTCTTTTGCTTTGGCACCACTACTACTACTACTTCCTTCTTCATCTTCATCATCTTGTTCTTCTTCTTTTGCTGTTGTTGTTGTTGTTGTTGTGAGAGCTGTAGCTGCAGCGTCAATTACACCAAGTAGTGGAGATCGGTTTGTACTGTTGTTATTCGTGTTATTATTAGTGGGATTATTAGTATTATTATGATAAGACGGGTTCGAGCACAAAAATTCCAAAATGGGAAACAAACAAATCATTTCAGTGTCATTTTCGTCTGTATTCACAATAATAATAGTACCCGTATTTTTATTTGCTTTGTTGTTGTTATTATTGTTATACGGACACACGCCACTGTTTGTTGCTACTGTTGTAGTTGCTGCTCCGGCTGTTGTAGTTGTTGTAGCTGTGATAGGTGGTGGTAAGGATAAAGACGCCACTTGAAAAGAAGTATCAGACGGTGGCCCGTAACGTGTGACGGCAGTGCGGCTGGTGCCACCACCACCACCACCTTCTCTTTCTTTACTAATATTATTGTTAGTAGTAGAAGAAAAATCAATCAACGGAGATGTTTTAATCTTATTATTATTATTTGTTGTTGTTGTAGTTGCAACAACGCCATCAGCAGCACTCTGGCGCAGACGCCGTGCTGCAGCAGCAGCAGCTTCTTCCTCCCGCTTCTTTTTCCTTCGCTTCTCATTTTGCTTCTTCATAAACAAACGGTCTGTACCGAAAAGATGGCTCCACCACCAAGAGGAAGAAAGAATGCTGTTGTTGTCATCATCCGCGGAGACGGTGCTGCTGTGACGGGAACGGTTAGTTATACTTCCTTCTCTTTTTCCTCCTGCTGTTGTTGTTGTTACGGCAGTTTCTTCTTCTTCTGCTTGTTCTTCACGTTCTGTCTTCTTGTGTTCCTTTTTGTGTGTATACAAAATGGTATGGTACTCCTTTTCTTCCGCTCCATGATGGCTTCTCTTTCTCCCCTCATCTTGTACATTTTCTTCATGTTGCTGATGCTGTTTAGTATTATTATTATTATTATTATTAATATTATTATTTACTTCTGCAACTGTAACGTTTTGGTTGTTTTTGTCATTATTATTTGTTGTTATTGTAGATGTTGTGATATTTGCAGCGGCACTCCGCAACAACCGCCGATGCTCCTCCAAACGTGTCTGCTGCTTCAACTTCAGCGCCAGATCTGCCGCTTGTACCCGCAACAAGTAAAAGTAATGGCGCCGCAGCGCCTGCGTGCTGCCGTGCACAACAAACAAAGAACCAAAAGTGTCTGCCGCTGTCGCCGCTGCCGGGAGCGTACTGTAAAGAGAGAAGATATCCGAGTGCACATCCGCAGGATAGACAGGCAGGGCAGGGCCTCTCTGAATTCTATTTTGATTAAAATTATTATTATTATTATTATTTTGTTGTTGTTGAAGAAGATAAGCATGATGTGGATGTAACGTTAACAACGCTGGTGGTCGTGTAACGGTTGGTGTTGCTGCTGCTGTTTGAATATTATTATTATTATTATTATTATGTTCATGATTATGATTATGATTATGATTATGTTGATGATTGCGAATATCACCCAAGCCATGCTGGTACACGCTAGAGACAATAATATCTCCATTTTTGTAAATGGACAAAATCGTCAACTCATTTACCCACACAAAATCGACCGGTGCTTCTTTTTTAGTAGAGTCTCCACTTCCTCCACCACTGCTGCCACCACCAGTATTACTGCCGCCACCGCTACTGCTGCCTTTGCCATGATGACTAGCATTATTATTACCATGTAAATTAGTGTACATAATATTAGGGAGGACTTTGGCACCGCCCATTCCTAGTGGAGAGGAACCATTACTATTAGTATTGTTATTAATATTATTCGTATTAATAGAAAGTGGACCGCTGGCACTGTTACTATTTGTGCCATTCACATTTGTATTATTATTGTTATTATTACAGCCATTTTTTATAGATAAGATGGGAAAGAACGAGTTGAGCGCATCCCAGACACTGACATCAAAATCACCCGAAAGCGAGATCGTTGCAAACCATAACTGCGACAATAACAAGAGCAAACATTCTTGCGAATCCCCACCGCCTCCTCTATCCACCACAGCACCATTGTTATTATTATTATTATTATTATTATTATTATTATTACTTTTATTAGTTTTGTTCTTCTGATGAAAAGGACAAACACCACCACCACCACCAGCAGCAGTGTTGTTGTTGTTGTTGTTGTGATGTGAAGGATGGAAAGCAGAGAGCAGTGGCTGCAGCCGCCGTCCTGTAGCGCTCGCGACATACGTTACGTATGGATGCCACTCACTAGCACCTCGGGCTTCAAAAAACGTACAACACGGTGGCCGCCAGCGCATCTTGTGCACACATAAATGATAATCGATCGGCGGCAGAATCGTTTGTGGGAGAAGTCGAGGCACATTTGACCACAACGGAGAGGAAGCAGACGTAGTAGTAGTAGTAGTTGTTGTTGTATTTGTTGATGTTGTAAATGGTATAGGTGGTTGCTGCTGTTGTTGTGTTGTTGTACCATTCGTAGTTGTTGCAGAAACACTAGGTAAAGAGGTCAGCGAAGGAGAAGGCAAAAACTGTGCCGTTGTTGTTGCAGTTGCTGGTGAGACAGCGGCCGCAGGCGACGCCAGCAAATCTTCAATTTTATAATACTCAATCCGACTTTCTTGTCTCGTCTTCTCCAGCCGAAACGCGACCGCTAGCAAATCCTGAAACAGCGGATGAAACGCTAAAGCGAGGCCAGGCCCTGGAAGTTTAAACCGCAACGGGACTTCTACTTGTCTTCTATCATAAACGAGCAAGACGCCATCACTGTGAGAAGCTTCAACACAGCAGAGGAGAAGATGCGGGTTGGTGGGTGCGAAGCAGAGATCACGAACTAAATCGCGAGTACGATGCGCAGGTGGTCGTAGTACCAACCGTGGCGGATAGACTCGCATTTTTATTTTTCCTTTTCCTCCTTTATTATTATTATTATTATTATTGTTATTGTTACTATTTTCAGTTTCAGTGTCAGGTTCAAAATGCGGCGCGGTCGGTATTTCCCACAGCTCGAAATGGGTGAGAGGACTCGTGAGAGCTAACGTGTAAGGTTCATGTGGGTCCCAAACAATTTTATCCACCACCATATGACTAGTGTCGATTAATAATTCTAACAGCTCTTTGGCGGCGGGGCCAGGTTCTCTTATCATATACACACCATTATTATTATTGTTATTACTAATGTTATTATCTATACCATGATAGTTCGTATTATTTGCATTAAAAGAGTCCTCCGGATTGTGAACAGTAGAAGTAGAGTTGCCGCTGTTTGTAACATTGTTATTAAATGTTGTGGTTGTAGTTGTAGTTGTTGTGTTGGTGGTGTTGGTAGCGGTAGTGCCTGTCGTTGTTATAGTACTAGTGCTAGGCGTGCTGTCACTATTATTTACATTATTACTATTGTTATTATTTCCATGTTGATGTTGTTGTTGCTGTTGTTGTAATCGTTGATGATATAAAGAACGTAAAGAGCCCACTGTTGGTGGCTTTACAATAGCACGGTCAAGCGGTCCTTTGCCAGCCATAATCCCCCCACTACTCAAAATTTTAATTTTACTATTTTGATTATTACTATTTTGATTATTATTATAATTAGTTTGAGTTTGATTATGCATCGCGTTGGAATGACTATTCGTCTGATTTCGAATCGTCCATTGTTGAGGGAGAAAAAGTGCATTTTCAGCTTTAAATTGCAGCGCATCTAAAAAAATCGTAATGTTTTTGCCAGGCTGTATAAACGCTAAACTAGCCTCGTTCATATTCCGAGCACTACTTTTATTTTCATTATTATTATTGTCATTATTATTATTATAATAATATTCATTATAATATTCTTCCAGCGGGTGTGTGTTTGGATACCAAATCACATTCTCGACCTTCATTAAACCACCAAAATTTCCTGTATTGCGAAGTAAAAAGGGGCTTTGATACATACTACGAAAATTATTATTATTCTTATTTTGATTATTATTATTATTATTATTATTGTGTTGTTGTAGATGATCTTCAGCATATATAAGTTCATGACTAATAGCAGGAATCACTTCTATAATATATACTTGTCGTGTACTACTCACAGCTAGTGCACGAAACGTAGGAAGATAACTCACGCTACTAATGCCTTCACTTAATTTTAGCTTGTTCGACAAATTACTGAAGTCATAACTAGGGACAGCTGCTGTAGTAGTAGTAGTAGTGTTTGTCGTAGTAGTAGTAGCAGTAGTATGATTTATATTAAAATTAAAATTATTATTATTATAATAATAATTATTATTACCGCCACCGCTGGGACGCATGACGGTAGGGGTGGATGGCAGCAGCGGAGGACTACGGGAGGGGCTGAGACAAGCGGTGCTGGTACTACGTCCAAACGTTTTATAATTATTACTATTATTATTTGTGCTTGCTTGTCGTTTCGTGGTAGTGAGAAAATGACTACTTGTATGATCCATTTTTTTATAATATGATTTTTTTTTTGATAAAAAACGAATTGAAATAAAACTAAGTTTTTTTATATATAGATATATGTATTTTTTTTTTTTGCGTTTCTATGCTTCTTAAATGAGAAAAGAGAAGAAGAAGGAGAAAGGAAAAGAATAATGCATTTTAAGTAAGCAAAACATTTTAAGCAAAAAAAAAAAACAAACAGCAAAAAAAAACATTTACATCATAAATGAACTCTCAAATAAAGAGTGAAATTAAAACGAACATAATCATCAAAAAAAGATTTCATTTTTTAGAAGAAGTAAAATATTTCAAAAAGACAGTGGAAGAATAAAAACAAGTAT
>AUXN01000554.1:0-10192 GCA_000482125.1 Strigomonas galati
TGGCTTTTGCAGCTTTGATTCTTATTTTTAATATGCGTATTTTTCCCTTCTCCATTTTCTTTTGTTTTTATTTGTCTTTGAAAAGCTACAAGAAAACAATTATAAACATACGTTCTCCAAACAACGTTTTTTGGAAAAAAAGAAAGAGTGCAAACTAAATTATTTTTTTATTTTTTCCTGTATATACAACACACACACACACACACACACACACACACACATTTTTTTTTGTTCCATTTGCACTGTACATATATACTTCAGTTAGGAACCTTGCTTACATCTAGTGGGTGATGTCTGCACCAGCTTCTAGGGTTCCGACGGCGCAGCCTCACGTTCACAACGACGCTTCGTCGTCGCCCAACACGGATGCAACCACCACCACCGCAGCCACCTTCCCAGCGAGGAGCGCAGAAGCAAAGCCGCCTGGCCGCTCAACTAGTAGGGTCGGATTTCAAGATAATTTAGTCATCATGGACGACGAAAACATTCCATTGCCTGACCAATACACCGGCATGGACAAGGGCCAGAATAATAATACTAGTAGTATCAGTAGGACGAGTACGCAGATGGAGGAGCAGGGATCATCCGTTGGTGCAGATGAGGACTCGTCGGCGGAGGATCGCGCCAACCACCAACCCGCGCCACCGCTCATCCATAAGAAGACACAACTCTCCTTAATGGAGATCGCCTACATCCAGAAGGCGTTCGAGGTGTACGACTTTGTGCGCAGCGAGCGCACCAAGGACGTCTTTACACAAAGCAAAAAGCGCAAAGGCGGTGGCAACAAACGTGGTCAACAAGCAAAGCAGCAGCAGCAGCAGCACCGTCGGGCGCCATCTCTCTTGTCGCCAAAGAAGGAACTGAGTGTCCATCATGATAGTGATAGTGAAAGCGAAGAGAATGCTACGACCGCGCGTGTGCAGGTAGAGGTCGGCATCGCGTCTTTAGAGGAAGCCGATAAGGAGAACAAGAGCGCCTTTTTCCAAATGTTCGGCGTGATGAACGAAAGCGCGAACGACTACGAGTTTGGAAACGACAACTTGTACTGCTACGGCACCGAGCAAAGCGAGGAGGACAAGCGCAATGCGCGACGTAACACCGCGGAGCTAAAAAACGAAGTTGAGATCAAAAATCGTATGTTCGAGGCGGATTGTCCTCCTGATGAGGTGCAACTAGCCAAGACGGCCTCTGAGCAACTTTTATTGTTTCCCTCGTTGCCCAACATTCGCGTCATTTTAGATTCGGAAATACAAAAGATGGAAGAATACGAGCGCTACTCGGTCGCGCTGCAACAAGAGAAGCGACGCGAGGAAGAACAGAGAAAATTGATCGCTGGCGTCGGAGATCTTGCGGCGACGACATCTGGCGGCAGAAGAGACCCTACCAAAAAAGGAGACGGCCTGACGGATAACGCCGCGTTGGCCATGGCCTCCTCCGTCGGTGTCCCTTTCTCGTACTTCGCCATGGTGATTGTCGCTCCCTTTTTTAGTAGTTTTTTTGCCCTCCCTGATGCACCCAACGCTGCGCGGAAGGAGAATAAGGAAGCAGCAGCAACAGAAAGCAAAAAGAAGGAGACCGGTACAACTGCAGGAAAAGGAAAGGAAGGTGGCGATGAGGGTAATGACGACACGCCCGCCATCACCTTTGACCCTCACCTCCTCTCTCACGTCTGGGCCGTCCAGCAGGTTTTCTTCTCCATGGATGGCAACAATGACAGCCGCGTGAGCTGGAATGACTTTAGTGAACTCGTCCTGCAGGAAGGCGAGAAGTATCTGCTCGATCACGGCATGCAACAGCATCTGCTGAACGATACCCTTCCTGGCCTCGGCCTCTCGTATCCACTCCACTACCGCCCGCTGCCGACCAACCGCAATGTGTGGCAGGCGACGTACCCGCTCGTCCACTACCTCTACCACGTGGAGCCGTTTCACAAGTTTATTCGCAGCCAGCGCAGCCGTCACTACTTCACCGGGAGTGTGGATGGGCTGGTGAAGTTGTGGCGACCGGACGCGCAGCTGTCGGACAACCAGAACCACACCTCCATTGTGCACGAGCGCAACCTGCTGAGCGTGCCTTCGCCCATCACCGACATGGCGCTGTCACCACCCTCGCTCGGGGACTCCGAGGTGGTTGCGGTCGCCGCGATGGACGGCACCATCAGCCTCATCCGCGCCAACTCGGGCGAGGTGGTGCGCACGATGCTCGGCGTGCGGTCTTCCACGCAGGACCAGGTCGCGGCCTTGAAAGACATCTACGTCCACCGCGCCGGCGGCGTTGACCGGCAGGAGCAGGTGTTCGAGGTGAAGGACCTGCTGAGCCTGCGGCAGCGTGCGCCGACCGTGTCGGGGACAGTGCTGCGACAGCCCTACGCCGTCCCTGCCTACCGCGACGAGGCGCTGGAGATCTTCTTCGGCAAGGTGAGCAAGTACTTCAAGGCGGTCGACGTGCTCGCGCCGACGTATGCCCACCTCAAGAAGCCGGTCACGTCCTCCTCCGACATTCTGTACAACTTCGGCGCGGAGCACCTGACGGAGGCCGCCTACCGCCACCGGCGGCGCGTCGACCCGAAGGAGAGCGCGGCGGCGCCGGCCAAGAGCTGGTTCGCGACGGCCGTCGCCCTCGCCTACGTGCCGCCGACACCGAGCTCCTACAAGGCGCTGGAGGGCGGTGCCTACCTCATCCTCGGCTTCGAGACAGGCGCGCTGCAGGCGTACCAGCTGAGCATGGACTGGTTCTCGATCACGCACCTCAACGCCACGCGCGTGGAGTCGACGACGGGGCATCAGCCGGCCTACTCCACCGTCATCCACGAGGCGACCATCACGCAGATCATAATCAGCGAGAGCGCGGACCTCATGATGACCATCAGCGACGACGGCACGGTGGGCGTGCGCGCCGTCTCGCGGATGGAGGTGCCGCTCATGACACTCGGCAACGGGGTCGTGCGCCCGCTCGACGCGACCGGCAGCCGCGCACTCGCCGCCGCGCTCTCGCAGAGCACCGGCGGGAGCAGCAGCGGCAACATCAGCGGTGGTGGCGATGCGAGCGGGCACACCGCGCGCATCATGGCCGCGTGCTGGAGCGACAAGAGCCATCTGCTCGCCACGGGCGGTATGGACTACTGCGTGTATCTGTGGACACCGCGCGCGACATCGCGGCCGTACCGCCGCCTCGACCTGCGCGAGATGCAGCGCTCCTTCGAGGAGCTTGCCCACCTCGGCGCCTGCGGCTACCCCGTCGACGTCAGCTTTATGGAGCGCCATGAGGACCCGCTGCGGCTGCTTGTGCTCGACAGCCGCCGCATCACGCGCGTCATCAAGGCGCTGACGGGCGAGTTGCTCGGCGTGCTCTGTGACGACAGCCCCGCCTCGCTCGCGCTGGGCGACATGCTCATGGTGAGCTACGAACCCATCGAGGACCGCTTGCTGCTCGGCGGCCGCTGCATCCGCGTGTGGGAGCTGGAGGAGGTGGACGAGCACGCGAAGGACTACTACGGTCATCGCAAGCCCGTCCTCTTCCTGAGCTGGCACCACCGCCTTAACGTGTACGTGACGGCGGATGAGAGTCACATTGTGCTGTGGAAGGTGCAGGCCGGTGTAAACGAGGCGGCGGTCGCGCGACGCGCTGCCCGCCGTGTCATGCGGCAGAAGCTCCGCGCGGCGGAGGCGGCCAAAATCAGCAACCGCCTCAAGGCCATGGACGCGCAGCTACGCGGCGAGACGCCACCGCCGGCACCATTGCACCTCACGAACGGCGCAGAAGCATCAGGGGCCGAAGGAGAAGACAGGGAGCCGAGTCTTAGTAGCAACATGCCTAGCTTCGAGGAAGATGGCGGCTCAGGTCAGAACAACAACACCAACAACAATAACAACAACAACAACGCAAACAACAATAACAGCATCAAGCGTATTGGAGGTGCTGGAGAATATGAAGACGACAAAGAAGAGGACGAGGACGACGACGTGATCGACGAGACGCCCACGATGAACCCCACCATGTGCGCGGACCCGAACTTCTTCAATCACACCTACTGGACCATGCAGCACTATATCGCGTACAATTTTGCAGTCGACGAAGGCATCCGTAGCGTGACGATGGACCCGTTCGCCCCGCAGGCGTACGTGTTCGTCTCGCTGCTGCACGTCCGCTCCATTGTGCAGTACAACGCTCTCACGGGCGCCAAAATCCGCCGCTTCCGCTTTCCAGAGCTCGCACAGGACGTCCATGGATTTTGCATCGGCGAGGCGCTTCTCAACCGTAGCACTGCCTTTCCTACCCGACTTCTCTGCGCGGCCTACGAGCAAGACCCGACGAGCGGTTACGCGGCTGTGTATCCGATCATCGTCGACAGCACCGCCGACGCTGGAAAAGATGGTGACGCCCAACAGCAGAAGCAAGACGCGGAGGATATTCAGGCCTCGCTAGCTCGTCAAGAAGAGGAGAGGGCGGAGAAGATGGGCACACAGAAGAAAAAGAAGAAGACGACGTTGCTGCTTGAGGGAGGCAACATGGCCTCCGCGGAGGAGGTCGAGGCGATGCGTGGCGACCCGCCGCACCGTCTGCTGACCGCCAAGACGACGCCCGTGACGAGTGTGATTGTGGTGGACTCTCGCAGTTTGCTTGTCTATGGCGGTATTGATCGCCTTTATGTATCCACGCTGAAGGAAAGTTCGACCTTTGCGAAAACGTTTCAGCTGCTGACAGACAACACCGAGTCGGAGAACAAAAATAACAACAACAGCAATAATAATAACGTCGGTGTCTCCACCGCTGGTGCGCCCACATTGAAGCCGCCCAACAATAGTAACAATCGCTTCATCTACTATCACTTGACAAAAGTAAAAGAAATCCTCGGTAAGGTGCCCCTCCGTCTCATTGCCTTGTTTCCTGGTCGGTTGGTGACGGATCCGTCCTTTGTGCTGCATCGGCTGCAGAGCACTGGCACCGGCTTTACGCCCGCCAGCGCGCGCGCGAACATGCTCCCCAATCGCAGCGCGGCTGCCGTTGGTGCTGGCGGTGCTGGCGGTGCTGGTGCTGGCGTCTCCCAGCGAGAAAAGAACACCACCGTCAAGATTGCAGACGGGCGCACGGGCGCTTCTGTGACCACGGCGGCACCAGGCGCGACGATGAATCCAGCCGCACCACCACAGCCCGTCATCGCTCCTCCGGCAGAAGAAAAGAATGATGTCGAGCAAGAGGAGCCGACGCCGGAGAACTACTTCATGGAAGGACAGACGAGCACGTCAGGGCACATTGGCCATCTCTTGCACATTCCCAACACGAAGATTCTCATCTCGGGTAACAACGTCGGCCTCGTGCAGTTCTGGGATCTGGAGAATCTGATTGAGATCTTCCGCTTCGCTGTCACGCTGGGCCGCGACACCATCACGTGCATGTCGCTCTCTTCGGAGCTGTGGAGCAGCAACGACGGCAGCACTGGCGGCGCCGAGGAAGGGGGGGAGACAGACGCGACGACGCAGCAGCCGCTGTATCTCTGCGTCGGCGATCAGTACGGCTACATCACCGTGCTCGACCTCACGCACATTCCTTTCGACCAAATCGAGACGGTGCTGCTGCCCAACCCGAAAACGTCCGCCGACATGGAGGACGACGCGGCGTTTGTGCGAAATGAACAGAACCTGATTGGTGAGCTGTTTCAGCGGCACCTCATGGTGATCGACCGGTGGCGCGGCCACACGCAGGACGTGCGAGGACTGCAGTTCGTGCCGCTGTCGACGGTGAGGAGCAGCCCGGAGGACGAGGAGAAGGCAGAAGGCAGCTACCTCGACGTGGCCTACACGACGCCGCGGCACATTGCGCTACAGGAGCTCATCGCGGACGCGGACATGCAGTGGGATTGCACGGCCAATATAAGCGACATGTCGTTTTCGCACGATGAGGGCGACGAAGAGCACAGCCACAGTCACCACCACCATCACAGCCGCAATGCCAACCGGCAAGGCAGCGGTGGGAGCGGTGGGCGCAAAGAGAAGAAGAAGCGCCCGCGCGACGCCTACCTTTCCCCCTTGGAGCAGGTACGTCGCTCTTTGCTGCACGCGCATCCCATCACGCTCGTCTCCTGCGGCGAAGACCACAGTGTGCTCGTCTGGCGCTGGCAGCAGGGCAGCCTGCAGTGTGTGTGCAGTCTCGGCGCGGGCCCAGAGACGCGGATCACGCCGCCGCTCTTGCAGCCAGCGCACATGTGCATGCTGCTCTACGAGACCGCGCGTCGGCTCTACGTGCTGCAGCGGCTTGTGGATGAGATGCGCTACTTCTACGTCTCGCGCGCCAACGCGGCAGCCTACCTGAAGAACGCGAGCGCGAGCCGCAACGAGGCGAACGAGTACAACCTCATCACCTTCTTCTCCCACACCGAGCTTGACCGCGCGCTCGACTTTATGGAGTGGGAGGTGCAGGAGCTGCAGCGGCGCGACCCTGCGCACGTCCTCGCGACGTGGGGCAGTCTCGCGTGGCGCTCGCTGCCGTCGGAGGGCAGTATGGTCAACTGGCAGCACCGCCGCGCGGCGCGTGAGCTCGCGGCCACGGCAGCGCTCTACGACGAGGACGAGGATGCCACGGCCGCCATGCAGAAGCGCGGGAAGAAGCGCGGCGGCAGCGGCAAAGGGAAGCCACCGCGCGCCGTGGGTATGGCCTCCTCCCAAAACTATTTTGACAATGGCACCACAAAAGACAAGGTCAGCTGCTTCGACATGGCGGGTCTCACCGGCGAGTTTGACTGGCTCGGCGACGCGGTTGTGATGCCGGATTTGCCGTCCTACATGACGCGCGCGCCCATCCGCTACGGTCTGCTTATGAACACGGCGACGACGACGACGGCGGCGAACAACGACCAGAGCGCCGTGCTCTCCTCCGCCGGTGGAGGAGGAGGTGGTGGTAACAGTCGGAGGTCGAGCATGATGAGTGGCACTAATCTCACCGAGTACTCCATGATGATGGAGACGAGCACGTACGCTGGGGGTGGCGGCGGCGGTGGCGACAGCAACGCGGCCTCCGTCGTGCGCATCCCAGCCCCAGCGCGTCCAGCGCAGCTCGAGCGGCCGCAGTGGCGTCTCTCTTCGTACTCCCCGTACGTCTTTGCCTTCATGGGCGGCGTGTACATGGACGTCGACGTCCGCGACGCGCTGCGCCGCACGGCGGACTGTCTGCGCGATGACATCATGAAGTTCTGGTCCGCCGGCGGCCAGGTGGCGGGCCGTGGCCGTCAGGGCCGCACCTTCTCCCAGATGAACGCCACCGTGAATCGCAACGCGCGCACAGGGATTGCGACCGCCACGGCAAACACGACGATGGCCGTGCCGGCCCCCACGATGGAAACGGCGAGCGAGCCCACCACCACCACCACCACCACCACCATGACGGCCACCTTCAGCGAGACGCCCGCGCCCATCCCCGGTGGCAGCAGTATGGCGCCGAAGAGCCTTCTGCAGCCCTCCTCTGCCATGGCGGGCGGAGGCGGCGGTGGACCTGTCCTTGCGCTCGCGACGCCCGTGCCCATTCCTAACGCCCCTCAGATCTCCTCTGCGCCTCCCGCGCCTTCGCTCGGCACACGTCGGCCGTCCCGCAACCCGTTGCGCTACAAGGTGCCGCTGGGCACGACGAGCCACCTCGTGTACCGCAAGCCGGACCCCTCCTCTGGCGAGCACGCCGGCGACGAGGTGCACGAGGCGGAGGAGGCGCACAAGGAGCCTGGCCCGCGCATCGTCGCCAAGCCCTTCCGGCAGCAAGTTGTGGAGGGCACGGTGGGCGGACAGCGCCCTTACGACCAGAAGCAAAAGGACTCCGCGTGGCGCCAGCAGCGCCGCACGCTGCTCGGCATCAGCGGCAGCGACGAGGACAACGAAGACGACGAGGAGGAAGAGGGTCACCGCTCCACTGCCGCCGCCATCATGCAGGACGCCTACATGGACCGCCGGAAGGAGGAGGCGATGAACAAGCTGGCGCAGCTGCAGCAGCAGGACCTCGCCTCGCGCGTGGCGGACAACGGTGGGCCGAAGGGAGAGCAGCGCAAGCTGATGCTCGCCGCCGGTCTGGTGCGCGGCCTCGCTGACTACGACGACTTCTTCGCGTCGACCAACACCCGCAGCGTCTTTTTCGGCAACGAAAAACAGCTCTTTCTCGACCAGGAGTACCAGAACCGCCGCGACCGCCAAGTCGCGCACCACTTCCGCGACGCCGCCGGCCTGCACAGTGACGACGACGATAGGGATGAGGACGAGGTAGATTGGTACGAGCGCCGTGCGCGGGAGCAGCGCCAGAAGAAGCGCGACGACACGCTCTGGAGCCCGTCGAATGTGATGGTGACGCTCATGGACTGGGAGGCCCCACGCCTGCGAGGAGAGGACGCGAAGGAGAGGGAAAAGGCAAAGTCGAAGGCAGCAGAAGCACCACCAGCACCAACAACAGCTGCAGGTACCGCAACACCGCCAGCGCCAGCACAGCCCAAGCTCGCGCTTCCGTCGATGCTGCCCACCACACTCAACGCACCGACGGTCTCCGGTCACGACCAGGCCGTTTCTATCCCCACTTTCCAGTTCAAGACCCGCAAGGAGAAGGAGCAGGAGGACTCCAAGAAGCGGCGGGCAGCGCCGGCGGAGCTGGCCGCGGAGGTGGACGAGATGAAGCTACGCATGCGGGCGGCGGTGCAGCAGCGCGAGATACTCACCTCCACACGGGACCGTGGCTCGAGTCAGGTTGAAGGCAGTGGTGGTGGAGGTGGCGGTGGCGGCGCGAACTTCAGTTCCAGCACAGGCGGTGTGACCCACTCTCCGCAGGGAACGTTTGCCAAGACGACGCGGTACACCAACAATCAGAAGTAAACCCCCCCAAAAAAATACGATGTACATTGAGTGCTACTCATATATTCATTTTCTCATGATGTAAACAGCCCAAGACGATTGGTGAAGAACGAATCGTTTTTTTTTTTCTTTTTTTTGTTTTTGTATATTAATTGTATTTTATAAATCAGCAACAATCACAAACGTAAAAAAAAAAAAAAAACATTTGTTAAAAGCTTTATAGTATGCATTGTCTGTACTTTGACGTCAACAAATGAATGAATTCGAAAATAAATACTCTTTCTCCTTTTCTCCTTTTGCTTCTACAAGTATTTTTGTTTTACACCGTTTTTTTCAATTTCCAAAAAAGTCTCAATTTTTTACCGACTTCTTTTTTAACTTTTCACTTTTTTTTTTACATTATTTTTTTTTCTTTCATTTTTCCCCCAAGAAACCAATCATCATGAACCGTCTCTTCGGCAAAGGTAGCAAGGAGCCGAAGCCCACGCTCGAGGACGCCGGCAACCGCATCTCTGCCCGCAATGACGTGGTCGACTCCCGCATCACGAAGCTAGACACGGAACTTGCGAAGCTGAAGGAGCAAATCCAGCGCTCGCGCGGCCCCGCGCAGCAGCGCTACAAGCAGCGCGCCATCCAGCTCCTGCAGCAGAAGCGCCTCTACCAGAACCAGCAGGACATGATGATGAACCAGCAGTTCAACATGGACCAGCTGCAGTTCACGACCGAGACGGTGAAGGACACGCAGGTGCAGGTGCAGGCCATGAAAGAGGCCAACAAGGGCCTCAAGAAGGAGATGAAGAAGCTGAACATCGACAAGGTGGACCAGCTGCAGGACGAGCTCGCGGACCTGTACATGGACACGCAGGAGATCCAGGAGATCATGGGCCGCGCGTACGATGTGCCCGACGACATCGACGAGGACGAAATGCTGGGCGAGCTCGACGCGCTCGACTTTGACACGGAGAAGACGAACGAGGCGGACTACCTGGCGGACGCCCTCGCGATGCCAGGACAGAAGCTGCCCGACGTCAGCGGCGGCCAGCAGACGACGACGCCTCAGCAGACGGAGAACGCCTCGAACCCGTACAGCTTGGAGGCGCAGCTGGGCCTGTAAACGAGAAGAAATAGAAGTATAGGTATTACTCTCTATATTTATATTGCATTAAAGTGTGACGCACAAATAAAAATTAAAAAAAAAAAAAAATAATAAAAATAGAGAATACGACTATAGGACATGTAACAGTGCTCTCTCTTTCTTTTTCTTTTCTTATTTGTGAGTTTCATTTTTTAAACAATTTAATTTTTATTATTATTACTAGTTACATGCGAGTGCACACATTACATTAGAAAGCGGCGGAGCTTTTTTGTTGTTTCTT
>AUXN01000555.1:0-10188 GCA_000482125.1 Strigomonas galati
AGTTATCACTTCATAGTTTTTTTTTCTTTCCCCTTACTTGTTTTTTCTTTTTTTTTTCAATTTCTTTCTAATTGTTTATCTCTGTAGACAACAAATAACAGCAATCATAGTAAAGAAAAAAAAAAAAGTAACTACGTATCTTTATTTACATTTATATACATACATATATAAAAAAGAATAGAACCAACAAACAAACAACAAAAGAGAAAGATGCCCTCCTCTCTTGTAGAAAAAAAAGCCTACGGCGGCGCCACCACCACCCAGTACGGTCACGGAGACGCCGATACACAATAACAATAGAAGCGAAAATGAAATTCAACAACAACCAGAATTAGTAAATAACAGCAGCAGCGGCAACAGTAAAGAGGCTACTACTACTGTTACCAATCCGCTCTTACCGTATTATGAAGGGTCTGCAAGTGATAACAGTAATAATAGAAAAGATAATAATAATAATAATAATAATAATATTAATTATATAAAGAGCTCTCCTCCGCCTCTCTCCGCAACGAAAAAACGACACACCGATTCTCCCGATATTAAACCTTTACATGCAGATAAGAACAATAATAATAATACTACTAGTAATAACACAAAACAGCAACCAGCAGCAGCAACAACTCAGCATCATAGCAAGAAACAGAGTTCAAAAAATACTTCTCCTCTTCCTGCTGCTACACTTACAGCTGTCGTTAATAATAATAATAATAGTAATCATAATAATGATAATAATGATAATGATAGTTATAGTACGTCGTCTTGTGCAAGTTCGATTATTGACAATGATGATTACTTTTCTGAGGAGAACACTAGCCAGCGTGTCCGACAGGCTCCTGCAGCAACAAAAACACCAACAGCTGCTACTACTGCTTCTGTTACGACTGTCAGCACAAGTAAAAAGAAGGATAAACACCGACACGATAATAGACCAAAAAGGCCAAAAGACAGACACAAAGACAAGAAAAGTAATAGCAAAGAAAAGTCGAACACTAGCAACAGTAAAGAAAAGCATGGCAGCAAGTCCAAAAAGAAGAAGGAGAAGGAAAAAGAAAAAGACGGCCATCCGATTGGGCGCGTTGGTAGCAACCGCAGCCACAGCCTCAGCGACGAGACGGAGAAGGACGATAATGATGACTCGGAGAAGCTAGGCAACATGGGACACCATTATCATCACGACGAACATCAAACGGAGGAAGAAGAAGAAGAGATGGCGGCCACCGACCGTGACGCCGCTGCAATCAGCACCGGTGTCGATGATGACTACTCTCGAGACGCGATGAGCCATCTCGGCGACAGCAGCGAAGGCAGCCCTTATGCTCCCCACAAGAGCCACCGAGCCAACCACCATCATAACAATAGTCATAATAATAGTAGTATACATGTGAATCAGGATATGTACAACTTGCGCCGTCGCAGCACGCGCCGCAGCACGGCGAACAGCATGCGGGATACTACCACGATGGGGAGCGAAGGCGGCGGAACTCTTATTGCTGGTGGTGATGGTGATGGCAGCAGCACCACGAACAGTGGCGGAGGTAAATCTAAACGAGTGTGCACGTCCTACGACACCGTCATGGCATTTTTTATCTTCTTGTTTGTGGTTGTGACGCTGTGCTTTATTGCGGTGGTGCTTTATGTTAATATTAACATGCATAATGTGATCAAAGACACGTATGACAACAGTGAAGTGAATCCTTTAGTTAGAGAAATCTCACGGTCGGATAGAGACAAGGCACGATATGTGTTGTTGGCCGTGACCATCGCGTGTGCACTTATCTACATCATCGGCGGCGGTTTTTTCTTCTACTACATGAAAGAGCTCGTCTTGTTTTATGAACGCTGTGCATTAGAGTTTGCGCTCTTCTTTCAAAACGCGACGCAGGTGTCTGTCGAGAAGAGTGTCATTTACATCCAAGAGAAGCAGGAGCTCTCCAAAATTACAGAGAATCATCATTTTAACTTGAAGCCGTTTAGCAAGGATGCGTTTGTGATGGAGGCGCAGAAGGAGATCAGTCTCGCGAATATTTATATTCGGCTGTATGAGGCGCTGCTGCCAAGTACCGTGCTCGAGACACTAGGCAGACGGCGGTCGCTCGTCTCACCTTCTCCGCAGCCAGAGGGAGGCGCAGGAGAGGCCGGAGGTGAAAGTTTGTCCCCGAGCCCACCACCCGCTGGTGTCACGCCACATCCCTACTCCCAACAAACACTACTACAACAACAACAAGAACAAGAAGATGCAGAAGAGGCGGCAGAGGCCGCTGCCGCCCTTGCCGCCCACGCTTCTACCTTTGAAGAGGAGGAGGCCGTAGAAAGAGAACGAAGGGAGTCCGACGATCACCTCCTGGCAACGCTGTCGACCGCCGACACCGGCAAAACGCTCCTCCCTTCCTTTTCCCGCTTCAGCGCCGCCACGCCCGCCAAGCGCAGCAGCGGCTCGAGCAGCAACGGAAACGAGAGCGAGGGGGCGCGGTTTCACAGCCACAGTGTGGAGCACAGTATCCTGCGGACACCAGCGAACGAGCTGGCAGAGGGCATGACGGCTGTAGAGATTGATGGCCATACACCGCGCACCTCTGGCGCTGGGACTGGTGGTGGTCACAGCCCTCCCGCTGCTGCTGTGACAACTGGTGGCAACAGCTTCCGAGAGCAGCGGAACCCCTTCTTGCCACCGACATCACTGCCGTCGACGCCGTCCAACCGCTTGGGCGACCGGCCGTCTGCCCTCCCCGCAGCTCCCTCCAACATTCTGACCTCCACGATAGAGGGCAACAACACCAACAGGAGACGCATCAGCGACAGCGCCGCAGAGGAGGTGCTCTCCCACACTATCACTAGCGCGACCAGCGGAGGAGAGAGTGAACGTGGGTTTCATGTGTCGACAGCGGAGGCCACAGCGGGAGCAGCAAGTGGTGGAGGCCATGGTAGTGTGCTGCGTACCGTAGCAAGCAAGCTAGGGCTCTACCGCGTACCATCGCCCACCTCTGCGTCCTTCACCACTTCCACCAATCGTGGCAGCGGCAACACCAACAACAACAATACGAATACCGCTCCAAACAACAACAGTAGCTTAGAGAACACATTGACTGGTACGTCTGGTGGTGGTGCGACGGTGAGCTCCCTTCGGGCGACGATGCATCATTTTAACACGAGCATGCATCGTGAAAAGTCTCAACCCCTCTCTGCAACGTTAAATAATACGAATAATAATACGATTAATATGAATAACACCATCCTGAACAATGCGGCGGCTGTGGGTGCCGGCGGTGCTGCCGTTGCCGCCGCCGCTGGTGGTGGCAGCCACGACAACTTGAAGCGCCGCTTCTCTACTTTAGTGTCCTTCCATCTGTACTACTTCTTTGTGCTGGCTTCTGCCAACCCTAGTCTTGCCAAAGAGGTCAGCCGCGTCTTCCTCGCACGCCTCAGCCGCTGTGCGAAGCGCGAACGTGCCAGTGTGCTGCACGTCCGGCCAGACCGCATCACGGTCGGGTGGAACGTCTTTGCCCGACGGGTAGATCACGAGACGGTGGGGACGAAGCAAGGCGCCATTTTCCTCGCAGATGTAGAGCAAGGACTGCGCGACCGCTTCCCCGAGCTGCGCGAGCTGCATGTGCTGCAGGTGTTTGCTGTCGGCTTTAGCTCCCATGTCCTTGCAGGGCCTATCCGCTCCCGTACCAAGCGCTACGTCGTCGTGCACTCTCCAAAGCTCCAACAAGCCTTCCAGGTGCTGAAGCTGCAGTACTTGCTGAACAGCTCCTATGTGTGGCTGGACCGGCCAGGGATTGAACTGACCGCGCTGCCGACGCCTATTGTGGGGTACTTTCCGTTTGACCTCATCGATCTTGTTGGTGGTGCTGGTGGTATGGGTGGCAATAATGACACTCCGAGCCGCCGCCGCAGCAGCACCAACGGCCTCCTCTCTCCCACAGCTGGTGGAGGAGGCAGGCGCGAGGCGGACAGCCACACTCTCGTGCTCTACCTCATGCTCACGGCCTCCCCTACGATCTCCGTGTCCTCTGAAAATGTCCGCAAGATGACCTTGGCGTTTGACCTTTTCCGGCAGCAGCGCTACGAACCTGCCCTCCTCGCTTACATTGACATCACAGAGTCTATTGAGCGTGCGCAGGAGGAGCTGTTAGCGCCATCGACCTCACCACGCGCCAAGACGGAACCACCCGGAGGAGGAGATCCGGAGGCCTCCACCTCTGCTCCCTTCTTCACCCGCACCGACAGTCTGGAGCGGCTGATTCAAGACTCAGGGGCAGCTTCCACCTCTCTTTCTGCCGCGCTGGAAGGCAACGCGCTCTATCGCGAGGCGGTGCGTCTGCGGCAGCTGTGTGTGTACTACGCGTCCACTGAAACCTTTCACTACCGGCCGTTCCCGCAGTGGGCGGACTATCTCGATGAGGCCAAGGTGCAGGCGACCAACAGCATGGCAGCTGCGGCGGCCCCGATGGCCACCGCAGAGCAAGAACAGCTACAGCTACAGCAGCAGCAGCAAGAGGAGGAGGAAGAAGAAGAGCGAGGAGGAGGAGAAGAGGGGCTGACGCCGCTGGACCGTGATGACCACCCCTTCACACATACACATGTCCCCATCGGAAACCACGACCACGAAAATGATAATGATAATGATAGTGAGACAGAGGCAGACCGGCTGTCGACGACCGGCTCCCCGCGTATGATGAATCACACCGTCAACTTTATGGACAGCGCCAACAACACGGCCCGACAGCACCACCACAACAGCCGCCACGGCCTTTTGGGTGCCGCCTTTGTGAAGGAGAACGGAGAAGATGATGATGATGAAACTACAGAAGGAGGTGGAGCGAAGCGAGCGGAACAGGAAGACGGAGAGGAACATTTGTTTTTGTCGAGAGAGGCGGCTGTCGGTAGCACCAATGGTGGCCTAAGGGAGTCCTTCAAGAACAGCACAACCACCAACACGACCAATAATAACAGAAGTGGCGTCTTGCTGAACGACAGCTCCGTCGACCTCAACTCGGAGCGCACGACGATGACCAACGATGGCAATGTAGATGTTACGAAGAGCATGAACACGTATGGCATGTTGCCCGTGAATGCGGACACCTCAACGCCTACACTCTCCTATCAGTTCCAGAGCCATCGTCATTCTTTTACCGTGGATGATATCAAGCGAGACCTGCGGAATATGACCACCAACTCCAACGTGAACAATAATGCTCTTTGCAGCACAAACACTAACAATAATAATAACATAAACAATGCAAACAATGGTAATACAAGCGGCACGTATAATCGGAGTGGCGGCAGAGGGAGTTACAACAAGTACAATGCCAGAGCAGCCGCAGCCGCAGCCGCAGCTGCTGGCGGTTGTGGTGATGGCAGTGCACTAGCAGAGCTGCCGCTACCACCCAGCGACACCGACGCCGCCGCCAAGGACAACAGCAGCCAGTGCAAACTTGGCTCGCCAGCTACGATGACCACCTTATACAACAACAGCAGCCCCAACTTCACCAACGGCATGAACAGCAGTGCGACGGAAAAACATCTGGTGCTGAACCTGCAGCAGCAGAACGGCAGCCCGCTGGCAGGCGAGCTTTCATTACAGTCGGGCTCTGCCGCCTCTCCGCTGTTGAGTAGTCATTTCCCTGACAGTACCGGCCTCCCGCATCCTTTGCTGCCTTCTACAAGCAGCAATATCAGTGGTGGTGGTGTAGGAGGGAGAGAGCGGAGTGGTTCTCCCCTCTTGGCGGCCTCCACAGACGGCCCACGTTCCTGCAGTGTCACTGCGCGCACCATTGCGACGGATACCATCTTCAAAGAAAACAACGCCATTAACTTTACCTCTCAGGCACTCGCCAATCAGCTGCAGGAGTCACCAGAGAAGGATGGAGCAGCAACAACAGCCGTGACAACCACAGTAGCACCACTACAACAGCAGCAACAGCAGCAACAACAGCCGTCTCCAGGAGAAGGCGACTTTAAGGTGGGCACGATGACGTACCGCATGTCCACCAAACGGCTCGGCCAGACGCCCACGAGCGAAGTGTTCCTGGCCCTCAGTTACATTGGCAACTTCGTCGCCATCAAGTGCGTCGCGCTCGCGACACCCACAGACCTGCCAACCCCCAATAATAATAATAATAATAATAATAATAATAATAATAATAATAATAATAATACTAATGTGAATAGTGTGGCAGCACGGCGGGCAGGCGTGCTAGAGCGTCGCAACCGCCGCAAAGGGCTGCTCGCCCCCACCGTCGACGTGGACGCCATCACCAACGAGATCGCCCTCCTCTCCCAGCTCCGCCACGCCAACATCGTCGGCTACATCTCTGCCCTCGTGCGTCCTGGGAGGCTTTTATTGCTGATGGAGTACGTGTCCGGCGGCAGCTTGCATCGTCTGATGGAGCAGTTTAGCGACATGTCAGTACAGCAAGGGCGCATTTACCTCCGCGATGCCCTCAAAGGGTTAGAATATTTACACACCAAGCAGATTATCCATCTCGATATCAAACCACAAAACCTGCTCGTACCCACGAGCGGCCCTTGTCAGCTCTCCGACTTTGGCATTAGCAAACAACTGTCAAAAGAAAAAGGCGGCCCAGGCTCCCCAGACGGTACGCCGTACTACATGGCGCCCGAAGCTGCCAAAGGCGAGGCCACCTTCGCCTCCGATCTCTGGTCGTTTGGCATCATGCTCGCGGAGGTGCTGTCCGGCGCGCTGCCGTGGCCAGCCCATCTCAACCCACACGCGATGCGCTACAAGCTCGTCACGGAGCCGACGCGGCCGCAGCTGTGTGGGCGGCCGCTGCCGCCGGACGCCGTGCAGGTGTTTGAGGCGTGCACAGGTCTGGACCCAACGACACGGCCCACAGCGACGCAGGTGCTGCAGATGCCGTTTTTTTCGTCTGCGAATGCGAGCGGGAGCTTGACCTCAGCAAACACGTCAGGGACAGGGCGGCCCAAGTCCAAATCTCAGTTGTCTTTGTCTTCTTGTTGAACTGTATAAATAAATATTTTTGCTTTTGTACAGTTGAGGTTGAATTTTGTATTTGCATTTTTCATTTTTTCATTTTTCTTTTCTTTTCCGTTTTTCTTTTTTTTTCTTTTCCATATATATTTATATACCTATTGCTTACTATTATATTACACAAATAAAATGCAAATAAGCGGAATCTAAAATAAAAACAAAACTCAGCATTAAAAAAAATTAAAATTAAAATTAAATGCGAAAGTTTAATTCTGTACAATCTATCTCTTTATTTGTGAACCCTTTTTTTCTCTCCTCCCTCTTCTTCCCTTTTTTTCTTCCACGTATAGAACAATTATTTAGTTGATTCAGTTACAAAATCTAAAAAGCAATCTATTTTGTACTGATACAATAAAATAAAAGTAAAACATAAAATAAAGAAAAGCTAAACTTAATAAAAAAAAAATAATATTATTCTTAACGAAACTAAATGGACAACTTACTATGGATGACAAGCCCTGATGTGGGACGGAATATGCGCATCACTGGTGCTGTTGTTGGTGAGCCTGCCTCTACCTCTACCACACCTAATAAAGTGAATAATAATAATAATAATAAGAACAAGTATAATAATAATAATAATAATAATAATAATAATAATAAAGAGGATTCTTCTTCTACAACAAAAACAGCAACAACTATTAATAACAATAACAGTACTAAAAAGAATAATAAAGAAAACACGATTCCGAATACCAATTTAAGAAATGTCAATATAAACGAAGTGCTACAACAGCGTGAAAAGACGCCTGTCCGCTATCTGTACAGCGCTCGCCCCAATGCTACTACGAATAGAAATAATAATAATAATAATAATAAAGATAAAACTAAAAAAGATAAAAATAATAATAAAGGAGACTCGAGTGGCATATTATCTGAGTGGGATACGCTGGCGGTGACGTTTGCGGCCAAGGCCGAAACGACACCTCGCACACGTATAGAAAATATTATCCAAGAAGACGAAAATGATAAAAGTGGCAACTATAAAAATAATAATAATAATGGAAATATTAGTACCCCCAATGTAAATGGTGCACACGTCAACAGTTTCTTTTATGTCCACGAAGAAGAAGGGGAAGGAAACGACAGCAACAATAACACTAAACGCAACAAGACCGTTAAACTTAATAATAATAATAATAATGTTAGTACGCCTGTCAATGATGGCTACGACTTCTCAGCCACTTACCCTCTCCGCCAACAACAACAACAACAACTACAACAACAACAAGCAAAGCAACAACGAGAACGTAGCAACAGTAAACTGAACGCCTCCAAAACTTCTACTATGTCCACCTCCAAAATGGCAGAAAAGGAAAGTGCCAATGCCAGCAGCATGCCTATATTCTTTTACCCACCTGAAGATGCACCACCGCCGTACCAACGGTCTATCGCCGCCGCTACAGCCCGAGGGGTTGGAGGAGTAGAAAAGATAAATAATAATAATAATAATAATAATAATAATAAGTGTAACAGTGCGAGAGCGCGTGTCATTCACCGTTATGATGAGGAAGAGGAATGTTATACAACACCTGGCGCTTCTGTGTCTTCTCCTGCAGCTGCTGTTGCTATTACTAGTAATAATAAAACTAATAATAAAGGTAAAGACAATAAAGAAGAAGAGGAAGTGAAGGTTTATAATAATAATAATAATATAAAAAAACCACAGCTAAGAGACTTCAGTAAAGACGAAACGTGTAGTTGGAAGCAAAAGAAGTATCACACACCACATCAGCCGCAGCAGCTACAAGTACGACAACTAACACAAACACCACAACAGCATTGTTGCCAAGAGGAAGGAAAGAGCTCCCCTCGCACGAGACAATTATTATTTAAACTTGCCTTACAAACCGAAATGACAAACGGACCTCTAACATTGAATCTAAACGATCTCACGATTCCAAAAGATAAAGAACAAAAAGAAGATAAATATGGAAAAGATAACAGCAACATAATGTTTATGGATGAGTTAAAAGAAAAAAAAAGGGAAGAAATAAAACCAACAGCAACAGCAACAACAACAACAGCTGGAGGAGCTGGAGGAGGAGGAATAATCCTTCCCCTTTTATCTCCAAACAGTCTTGCCATCACGACTACCGCTACGGCAGGCACTACCCCTTCTCATTTCTACAGTAATCATAAAAACAATAATAATAATAATAATAATAATAATAATAAGACGTTAAGTATTCTATTAGAGCCGTGTACGCCTTTATATGACGTCCTCTTCTCCAATCCTAACAGCACACAAAAAACACTTTCTACGCCTAGCTCCAATCACGAAGAAGATAATAATAATAATAATAATAATAATAATAACCATCATTATAATCACAATAATAATAATAATAAAAAAGTGAAGACAACAATTGTGACAACACCCAAAAAAATGCGGCTGTTCGTCTTCTCTTTCATCTACATCAACGCCATTTTGGTTGTTAACGGAAACAGAACACACAGAGCGTCTGAAAATTATTTATGAGGGGTTTGATCGTTTAGGATCGTTACAGCGTCAATATTATAATAATAATAATAATAATAATCATTAATTATTCGTCATCAATCATCATTTTTATTAGTGTCCAAAAAACTACTTCTTTCTTTTTTTTTCTTTTGGACTTTTTTTTTCTTATTTAGGCCCGCTTCGCAATCCATAGTTACCCATATTTAAAAAAAATAATATTTTTACTTTTTTTTTCGCGCTTTTTCTTTTATATATATCTGTCGTAATTTTCTCTCTCATTTTATTTTCTCTCAATTTTTTAAATTATTTTTCTCCCTTATATTTATTTCGTTTTATTTCTCTCTTTGTTAGACCCACACTTTCAACACTTATATATATATATAATAACTACAAGTATACAAATATAGTTTTATTTATTTTATTTTATTTTATTTTTCACATCTAGATTGTTTTGTTTTTCCTTTGTTCTTTTTTTCTCATAAATTTGCGTTAGTGTAATAATAAAATAAATAAAGAGCGCTCTAAAACTACAAAAAAAAATAAATAAATAAAAATAATTATTATGGAGAAGAAGACAAAAAAAAAAAGAGTGGAAATACAAAAGTATTTTACTCAATTCGTTCTTTTTTTCTTTTTTTTCTTTCATTTTCATTTTCATTTTCATTTTTTCTTTCTCTTACATATATAGATTGTTTAATACGTGTACTTG
>AUXN01000556.1:0-10179 GCA_000482125.1 Strigomonas galati
GTCGTTTCTTTTTTTTTTTGTATGTTTTTTTTTATGTTTTTATTTTACAATTGTATAATGAAGAATGTCACAGAAAACAAGGGAAAACAGCAAGTGAAGCATTTTAAAAACATATATAAATTTGTATAATCAAAAAGAGCGCACCGGCTAGGACTCGTACTGCTCCAGTTTGCTGGCGTACCGATCAATTTCTTTCTTCAGCGATGCATTTTCGTGAATCGCGGCAGACATCTCAGCAGCTACCCGATTACTAGAGCGCTGCATCTCCGCACAGCTCTGCCGCAGCTGCGCGAGCCGTGTCGCTTGCGCCTCGACCGATTGGCGGTCCGCGGCGGCAGGACAGAGCAGCTCCCCGCGCCGCCGCGCCTCTGCGACGGCGGTCTCCAAATCCGCGCAGTCGTCCTCGAGCTGCTTCTTCGAGAGCAGCAGATCGTGCTCTCGCTCGTGAAGGGTGGACGCGCGCGTCTTGAAGAGGTCCGAGGCGCGCTGTAGCTGCTGCACGTAGATGGTGTTGGGCGGTTGCTGGCGCGTCTCGACCAGCAGCACTCCATCATCCTCGCGCTCCGCCTCTGCCTCGTCTTTGGTGGCACGCCTCGAACGTCTCGTTGGCTTTTTGGCCGTCTCCTTTCCTGCCAGCTCGTGCCGACCTTGGACAGGAAGATCGGAGGTGGGTCTATGGCTGCTGCTGCTGCTCGAGCTAGAGGCAGAGACTACCGAGGAGACGGAGGGGCTGCGACGCCGCTTGCCATGTGCGGGAGAGCCTTCCACAACGGCCGGTTCTGCAGTCGACGTTTCCACGCGCCGCTGCGGTCGAAACGGAATCAGATCCGCTTCTCTGCGCACCGGATGTCGGCAGAGAGGACACTTGGACTTCTCCTGCTCGTGCTCAAATAGCTGTAGCGCACAGGCGTAGTGGTAGATGTGGCCGCACTTAAGCACGATCACACTCTCTCCCCCGTCCTCCACGTGGTGGCGGTCATCGTGCGAGACCTGCTGGAGGGCACGCAGCGCCTCTCGCACGCCGGGCGCAAACGAGATGGAGAACAGATCTTCGCTCGACCCAGTAGATGTGGAGGAGAGGGAAGACAAAGCGTGTGGAGCACTCGTGGTTGCACTGGTGGCGGTGTCGGAACCCTGGGAGGCGGTTCCACCGCCCTGCAAGGGGAGCAAGCAAATGGGACACTCTGCGTGGCGCAATGCATCCTCTAAAAATAACATTTTTGTGTGTGGGAGAGAGTGGTAACACGTGCTTCTAACCTTTTTTTTTCCTTTTCTATGAAAAAATGTAAGCAATGAGACTACAGATAAAGGCAGCTAATTATTACAGTGACAAAACTAAAAGATATAGAAAAAAAAAAAAGAAGAAGGAGGTTAAAAAATTTCTGTTTTTTGTGCGGCATACGAAGACTTGCTCACATTCATTCATCCACCATTTTACGTCTCACTTTTTTTTTTTTTTTTTGTTTGTGTGTGTGTATGTGTGTATTTTATTTTAATGCAAATTAAATTATTTTGTCACAAAAACGTATTTCCTTCGAACACACCATGCGGAAGACAGAACTGGAAGAACAGATTCATCAAAGCAGGATAGGGGCGCATCGTATTCTTACACCCACGCAGGAAGAGGCAGCGCTCGAAAAACAGCAACCTTGTCTGAGGCAGCCAACGGAGGATCGTGCACGGCATCAGGGCTACAGTTGTTATCCTCAGTGTCAGCAACTGCTGTCTTGGAAGGGCTCCTATCTCCAGTCAACTTGCTTCGCTTTCCTTGTTGTGCAGGTTCCTCTTCCACTTCCTCTCCCATCGCCTCGTTGCTGGCGGAGTACAGCAGCTGCGCCTCCATCTCATACTCCCACGCATGCAGACAAATGGAGGAGGTGCCTTCTTCTGTAGTGTAGGTGGCCACTGGCAGTTCTCCGCTGCATTCATAACAAATAGATTCGCAAGCTAGAACATCTATTCTCTCGCTTGCCGATCCTGATTCACTTCGCGCGAGTGCCAGTTTAGCCTTGATGTCCTTCAGGTCCTCCGGAAATTCCTTTTCATAAAAAGCAGGCGGTAGCTCTTTTTCATCAAAGTACAGCGCTGTACTAGCACTCGTCCCGCTCGCAGTAGGAGAAGGAGGACGGCTGATGTCAGGATCGGAGAAGAGGGTGGAAGGTTTATAGCGGATGGGGTCATTCACAATGGGGCACAGCCAATCTCTGCAGTGCAGCCGTATTTGGTTCTGCCGACCAGTCAGGGGCATACACAAGAGCAGACTCTCTTCTTTCCCGTCTGCTACACTAGCGACAGAGAGACACTGCACAATGGTGACCGCGTTGGTAGCGGCGCCGCTGTCACTGCCGTCACCACCACCACCACCACCCCTCGCTTTTTTCTTGGCTGCATAGGAGCGAACCTCTTCGACCGGCGACGCGATGAGGAAGCCCTGAGGGTACATCATTGTCATCGTATCGGAAGCAGGCGACGGCGCAGCGCCAACATCGGTGGACGGCAAGAGCGTCTCTACCTGCGAGTGCTGAAGTAGGACCCCCATTTGCGAGGCGCTCAGTGGTACAGGCAGCAGGAAGGGCGGCGCCGTAGGGCTGCGCCGCTCTTCCATGTGGCTGAGAAGGTGCTGCAGGGTGGCGGGGAAGTTCCCACGCACGCGGGCGAGATAGCGCTTCCGCACACCAAAATTGGTCCGCACCAGCGTATCCGCCAAGTCGCGCAGGTGCTTGCCTTCTTCGTTGTCATCACTATCATTCGTGTGACGCTGACTGGCAGAGGAGGCGAATGTCCGCAGTAGTGTGGATTGCACAGCGCGGTCGACACTGTTCGATTTGTCCATCAGGACGGACGCCACATGTGCGGTTGCGTCCTGATGCACCCCTAACAATAAAATACCTGAGGTGGCCTTATCCAGTCGGTAGCACGGCCGCGGCGCCTTCTCCGCATCCACGATCTCCTCTTCACTCTTCTCGCCCTTTTCTTCGCCCTCCTCACCACCACGGCCGTAGTAAGCCTGCACTTCTTGCTTGTCTGCCTCCGTCAGCTGCGACGTGCACACAAGCGACTGCAGTAGCGCGTCCTCCTCCCACAGCCACGCGCGCAGTCGCTTCGGTGTCAGCACGTACTCCAGCATCATCAGTACCGAGTTGTAGTAGTAGCGGCCGGTGGGGTGCGTGGGGACGCCGGACGGCTTGTGGACGACGAGCAGGCCGCAGGAGCGGATGGGGGCCGCCAGCAGCTGCAGAGGCTCCACGCCACTCGTGCCCAGCTGGAGCGGCACCTCGTGCCGGTGTACTGTATGGAGGATGACATCCCCCTGCTCCACCACCGCGTCGAGCCCGCTGGTGCAAATGAGACCTTTATCCGCCATCGGATCGACACCAGCGAAAAGGTGATCCGCAGAGGCATAGCTGCTCCCGCTCGTAGAGGTGGAGATGGCGTCTCCAGCGAGCGCGATGGCACGCTTCACATCCCGTCGCTTCAGGTTGTGCTTCATCTCCTCATTTTTGTCCTGATGCTTAATTAGTCGCAGCCGCCCCTGCCGCCAACACAAATGATAGTAGTTCTGGCGGTGGTGCCCGAACTCTTCGCAATAGACGTCGATCACCGAGCGACCCATCCAACGCCCTTTCGCGAATACCTTGAAGGTGTAGGTGTAAGGCACCACATGGCGCCGCGTAGCGTTCACGCCGTACTTGCCTCCATTTTGTATTCCATCGGCTGCATCCAAGGGTGCGGTGTACCAAGGGAAGCCAGGCACCAGCGGCGTGCTATACAGTTTCTTTAGCTCTGCCGACTCCCATGATTGATTTTCTAACTGCCGTAAGTGTTTCATCGAGAGCGTTAGCCTAGACATTGTCCAGCTGTTTTTGTTGTTGTTGTTGTTGCTGTTGTTGCTATTGGTGCTAATACCGGGGATAAACTATAAATAATGAAACAAAGAAACAAAGAAGAAAAGAAAAAGAAAAGAAAAAGAGAAAGACTGTGGAAGTGAGAAAGTGAAAGACAAATGACCATTTATTGGAACAAAAAGAAAAAAAATGAAGAGTAGTTAAAAAATAAAATAAAAATAGGCCATACAAGTTTCTACCTCATCCAGATTACAAATTATGTGTACTGTAAATTGTACGTGTGACGATTCGTTGTTCTTTTTTTTTTTTAAGCCTTGTTGTTGCTGTTGTTTTCAGTTATTTTTTGCTGCCTCCTCTTGGTACTGACGACATGGCTTGCCTATATTGCGATGGCGGCGCAATTGGTCGCTGAAGGTATTTTTCCTGTACTAAAGTGTTCATTATTCGCTGATAATCGTTGGGCCGATTCACATAATCGAAAGCGAAGGTGATATCTTTCATAGCCATCAGCAACGCTTCTTCCTCTTCGCCTTCTTCCCTTTCCTCCGCTTGTTGTTTTGCTGTTGATGTTGCTGTTGTCGTGGTCGCCGTCACCGCTGTGCCATCTGCAACCTCATGGTGACAGTGGAGCAGAAGACAAGACATACGTCGAACCGTAGTCCAGTACGTGTCGTCATGGAAGCGCATCGCCGCCAAGTAGGTGCAGCACAAAGCAAGCTGGGCGGGCTGTATCTGCTGATCTTCCTCCTCCTCGGTGGGTGTCTCCTTTGCTGTAGTGGAGGCTGGGCCTGTTTGAAAAGAGCGCAGCGTACGTCGCTGCTGGGTCTTGGGCGGCTGCTCTACCTTCTTCCGCTCCTCCAGCCGAAGGAGATGCAGCTTACCTTTTTCACTCTGCAGCTGCCGCAGTGCCTTCGCCTCGCGTGTGGTGTCGTCTTGCCAACGTTTCGACGCAAACGTGCCATCTTCCTTCCAATGGCGGCGTTGGTAGTCCAGTATTTGTGTTTCCATCCGCTGGCAAAGGACGCGTGCGATAATGTGCAAATGATCTAGGACGACGGTGGGGATCACAGTGGCGCGTTGGAGACCGCCGCGACGCTTGTGCAGTTGCGCCTGCTCTCGTATCTCCACGGCCGAGAGCTCACCTGCAGCAATATCAATATCTTCGCTTTCGCCTGTCATCGTCGTCGTTGTACTCAAGTAGCGCTGGGGCAAAAACATTCGCATATCATCATACGAATCAAGATGATTGTCCTCTTCGGCTGCCGCAGCTTCAGCGAGAGATTCATTTGCATCCTCCGCGGAAAGCTCCAAATCGGCCAGGTACCCATCCAAGCAACGCTGCATACAATCGAGCAGCACCATCAGTGTCGCATTGCTGAGCTGCGCGCTCGTGCCGAGACCACACAAGAGTGCCTGATACAGGATGGCGTAGCCCTTCAAGGGCAACGCGAACGTGGTCACCACACTGTGCACCATATCGAGCAATACGGTCATGCGCAGCAGCAGGTCGGCGGAGAGGTGCGGCGCCAGCTCGTGCACCTTCTCGCGGACATGTCGCTCCACGCGCAGCTCTGCGATGGCCTCTTGGTAGGCCTTGTCTGCCGCGTCTGTCGGTACGACAGCAGTAGATAGAACAGCTGCCGCTGGTGACGTTGAAGTGGGTGATAGAGGTGGCGGTAGTGTGGTGGCCGTTGCTTTCCCATTCCAGTCAAAAAGAGACGAAATGTTGGGCACGTAGTTGTAGACAACGAACAACACTAGTGCGCGCATTTCTTCCACGTAGCGCTGCCGCTGCTCCTGTTCCACTGAGTGTGCGGAGCTGGTGCCATTCGTTGCTGACGTGACGGCCTTGGACTGCAGCATGTTGGCGGCTGCACAGAGGCAAACAAGAAAGAGTGGCAGCGTCTCTGCCTCCAGCGGAATGTAGCGATCCCATTCCTTCGTATCTGCCCCTGCATCTTCAAGAGCGGCAAAGATGTGTTGATGATACGTTGTTTCCCAAAGCGCAGTCATGCGCGCTTGTTGAGAAGTCGTAAAGGATGCGTTGTCCGTTGCCCTTTCTTCCATTGCCACCGCCTCCACCGTTTCCTCTTCTTCTTGTAGTAGCAGCCGTTGCACCTGTGCGACAAAATCCTCAAAGCCAAACGACGGAGAGGCGCTTGAGGTGTGTGGTAGAGCGGCCTGCGTTAAGTATCGACAAGAGAGCCCACTCGACGAGGCACACCACCACGAGGACTGCCGCCAGCGCCGTGCAGACGTAAATGGCTCGAGAGAAGAATTTGAGGATGCTTGAATCGTGGCTGCGTTGGGCTGTGCTATAGAATGAGTTGGGTACCCTTGCACCGTGCGCACAACGAGACGCGTGCGCCACTTGGCTGTATGCTTTAACATCAGCACAGCACACACTTTATATATAGTTTTATTCGCCCTGTATTGGTCTCCGTCCTTGGATGAACAGAAGTCCAGAAAAAAAAAAAAAGACATCAATAAGAAAAGAGAAGGATTAGAGAGGGATTATTTTTTCAAGCATATACATTGTATTTAGGACATTTGCACGCAATATACTCTCTACATTTTTTTTTTTTAATTTAGTATATATCTCTTTGGGGCTTGTTGTTAACATGATTCTGACAAGTTGTGATGAGAGTTAATATTTCAAGAAAGAGAAAAACAACAGTGAGGCCTTTTTATTATTACTACAAGGATGCCTCGTCCGGAAGAAGGCCTTCGCGGAAGGCCGTGCGCAGCCGCCCCGCTAGTGTAGGGCTCAAATCGGAGCCATAGTGCAGCAGCAGCGCCTGTAGCTGTCTCCCCTCCTCCATCGTGATGGGCCGCACCTTCTTTCCTGTTTTGGGGTCGACCAGGTCATTTTCAGGGTCTAGCACCACCACCAACATCTCATCCGCTTGTGCAAAGACACTCTGCAGCGCCTTCTTGGGCACGTAAATCTTAATCGTGACGATGATGTCCAAAATATTCAATATCATTTGCATGGAGGGAAACTGTGCCTCATCCAGCCGCGCGCCCACTTGCTCTCCCATCGCACGCAGCTTTTGCTTGGTGGGCTCCGCGTGGAGGGCCTGACGGCCGCCTTGGCTGACTTTGTTCCAGCACGTCCGCACCGCGATGAGCGCGGCGTGTATCATGTGGTGGTTCATTTCGTCGGCGGAGCTGATCTGCACAATCAGCCGCTCGCACACCTCGAAGCGCATGAGGCGGAACTTGCGCAGCACGTGGGTCAGCGTCGCGCACTCCTGCGGCGTGTAGTCTCGCACGTGATTCGTCGCCCGGATCGCCAGTGGCTCCAAAACAAACGGAGACATGTCGTGCACGGTGTAACACTGCAGGATGCCGAGCAGCGATGGCAGATCAAAGTCGTTCGCCAGGACAGAAACGCGGCTCGCCATGGCGCCGAGTAGCTTGCGTCGCACATCGAGCGTCTCCTTCGCACAGCCGCGGCGGGTCTTGAAAAGCTTCGTGGTAAGCACCTTGATCGTCTGCAGATCGATCGAGTCAAACAAGACGTGGTTCTGCAAAGTCTTTTCCATCCGATTCCACAAGTGCCGATTGTAAAAGTTGGCGACAACAACGTGGGTTGTGATGAAGAGCACGTCCTCCGGCGCGAGCACGCCCTCGTTGTCTCGACGCAGCACCTCCGCCGTGAGCATCCGCATCGCGCCAGTGTAGAGGGCTGGCGCAATCCAGTCTCTACTCTGCAGCGACGTGGCGTAGTAGAGCGTGCGGCGCAGCTCGTGCATTCCCGCCTGCTGAATGAGCGCCGGCGACCGTCGGAGGTCGTCCACCATCGCCTCCGTCTCTGTCACCGCCATCTCCTGCAGCTCCTCGATCATCTCGTCAATGGCCTCCGTCGTGAGCACCTCGGCGCCAGCGCCCAGCACCTCCTGCGCCTTCTTCTGCTGCAGCAACTCGTCCGCCTTGGAGAGCGACTCGGCCAAGGTGTCGCAGTGTGCGGTGAGAGCTGTCGTGGGCGCCGCGAGGCCGTTCGCGCTTTTGCCGGAGCCGGACGTATAATGGATCGCCAGGAACCCGTTGCCGCCCGTACCGTCCCCTTCCATGGAAGGGGCCGACGAGGAAGGAGCTAGGGGCTGCTGCGCGGATGTGGGCGGGTGACCGCCACTTGGGTGCTGCTGGCGCAGCCCGTAAGAAGTGCTAAAGAAGCGCTGCGACAGATTCAGCACTGTGTAGGAAGAGGCGAGAGAGCAGCACAATTTAGTGCCACATTTTGGTGCTAACATCGTCGATGGCTAACGTTTTATCTATGCTTTCACAACAATATGTATATTGACTCACTCACAACTAGGAAAATATGCAACTTCAAAAGAAGTGTATAAGAGATGAGAAAAGGGGAAAAGAAGCATTTTTACTGTATCTTAGCATAGGTGTGTCGATGAACCTAACGAAATAAGGGCAACACGCACTCTAACAAAATGTTTGCTAAACCAATAATAACTTGAATATAATAGAAATAATGAGCATAGAGATATAAAAAATAAAAGTACAAAACTTTTCTTTACTTTTTTTTTTCTTTTTGATAATCCTGATCACACTTTTAACTTACTCTCCTGTCAGTGCTTTCAATTTTTCTAACATCTTGCGATGATATGCCGCGGCTGTGTCCGATGGTGTGGTCGACGCCGCTGTAGTACTTTCGGCCCTTTCCTTGCTCATACTTTTCCGTATACGAGACATGGACGGCGGGTGTGGAAAGTACACATGCGATGGTTTACGGTTTGGACGTTCCGACCCGGTTTCGTCGTTTTCTCCATGACGAGACGGTTTCGGTGTCCAGCAGAAAATGTCAATTCCCAAGCCAGGCAGTGTATCTCCATCATCGTCATCATCGTCACCTTTAGCGGCAGCGGCAGCAGAGAAATGGACGTTGTGCGGTGGTCGCTGCTGCGGCGGCGGAAGGACAGGCTCCGTCCCCTCCTTCGAGAACACTGTAGGGGTTAGCACCGTTTCTGTCAGTGTAGGTGATGGCGATGGAGACGGCCGTGCAGGCAGCTCGACCTCTCGCTGCGTCTCGAGAGCGCGGTCGGGTGTCTTGCTTTTCGTTTCCGGCGCTGTCTGTGGTCTTGACGTCGTTGGCAGCAGAATCTTCTCGCGCAGCCAATCCTTCGCCATCATGGGTCGTAACACGTAGGGGTTCGTAATTTGTCGTTCGGCCAGCGCGTCGTACATCAGTTGCTGCTTACGACACATTTGCAGCACACTTTCCCGCTCTCGGTTTACAACAAGCGGCTCCGGTAGTGCTGCTTTTGGTGGCGGTGGCGGCTTCTCCGTCGGCTTGCGTGGCAGCGTTCTGGCGGTCACATGGTCGAGAATCTTGATTTTCGGAATTATTTTGGGCTTCTGTGGTATTTTCACAGTGGCGGGAGAAAATGTAGGAGAAGTAGAAAGGGGGGTGGCAGTCTCTTGCTTCTTTTCGGCCCCCTCTTCATGCATAGCGACTGGTGTGGGTTTTGCTTCTGCAGGTGGTTTGTGCTCAGAGGTAGCCGTCACATGATCAATCAGCTTTAGCGAGGGAAGCACCTTGGGCTTCTGAGGGACCAAAGCAACAGCAGCAGGAGCTGCAGAGGCACTCTTTTCTTCTTCACGGTGCTCCGCTTCCTCGACCTTGGGTTCTGGTAGTTGCTTCACGGTGGCAGCCTGAGCACTCTTCCTTGCTTGCAGAAATTCTTCCGAAACGCCCTCTACACGACGCGAATACACTTGACCACCTGCACCGAACTGCACGGAACAGCGACTCGGCTGGCGGCTCGCTGGATCGCCACGTCCTGGTGTGTACGCGTACACGTCAATTATAAGCTCCAAAGGGCGACGTAACCGCAACCGTCGCTTTAGGACCAACACCTTCTTCACTCCCTTTCGTGACTGTATTTCCTTCGTAACATGCAAGTCCGCAACACCCTCCGTAAATCCTTCGCCCGCCTGCAATGCGACAGAGTCACGTTGCACCACACTCGTACTTATGGACTTCTCTACTGGGGAAAGTGGTGCTTCTTCGTCATAACGAACAATATCTTCCACGTCATCGTCATCTCCGTCAACCTGCAGCGCCACCGAGTGCCGCGACACGCGCTCCGCCTCCGGCGCCGTCTCGCCCGTCGTGAAGGGCGCCGTGTCGCTGTCCCGCGTGCCGTCAAGCTCCACAGGCTCCGACGTCTGCATGTCCGCCGCGGGCACGTGCTCCTCCTTCGTGCGCACCACGTCGTCGCTGTCGTCGCCGCCGGCCTGCAGCGCCACCGAGTGCCGCGACACGCGCTCCGCCTCCGGCGCCGTCTCGCCCGTCGTGAAGGGCGCCGTCTCGCTC